>PVIY010047718.1:0-17694 GCA_004026745.1 Myrmecophaga tridactyla | reverse complement strand
ACTGAACAGCAGACAGCCCAGTTCCATACACTATAATGGGAACTAGGGGAAGAAATGGGCTTGGAGCAAACAGTGCATCTCCTAGGGCTGGACCCAGTCACTGCGGCTCCGCGCCAGACGTGTTTTCTGCGGGAGCAGAGACAGAGGCGCACCTGCCCACCTGCCTCCGCGGCGCCCGCCTTCCTCGTCTGTCGCACAGTCCGGCCCCGTCTGGAGTCTTTCCCTTTTCTCCCAGACCTAATAGGCCGGACCTCAAAAAGTGAGTCTAAGGCTTCGGGCTGCTGCGTTTGAAGAGCAATGAGAGAATCTTCTTCACTTCCAGCCACCATTAGAGCACTCTGTGTCGGAACAACTAGGAACGAGACGTCTCTATCGATGGGTAGCTTTGGGGAGCATCTGAAGTGAATGCTTTCCCCCGAGGGCTTCCAAGGGTCTGCCTGTGGCCTCTGCGGGAGAAAGCGGGGCCCCTTCCGTCTGGAGAAGACCTCCCAGCCGCGAGATGTTATTCCTGGAGGGCGGGGCGGGGAGGCCGGGCCGTCGGCGGAGATCGTGGGAACTACAATTCCCAGAAGTCCCCGCGCAGGGAGCCGGCGGCGGGGGGAGGGACCTTCCGGGCGCGCACACTCCTCGAAGAAGCACTTCCGGTGCGCTCTCCTCAATGGTCGTGTGTGCTGCTTTCTCTTTACGGCTTCGTGGGCATGGAGCACAGGGGTCAGACCGAGGGTCGGGCCAGGCTGGCGTGGGAATTCCGCTGTTCCTGTACAGAGGCGGGCCTGAGGGGCGGCGGCCCCGTCCGGGTGAACCACGCGGGTGCCCGAGCCTCAACTGCCGGCCCGCTGCGCCCGCAGCCAGCCCTGACGGTAACCGCGCCCCCGGTCCAGGTGAGCCGCGTCCTCAAGCCCCAGTCCCACTCCCTCCTCCCCCTGGCCCAGGTGAGCCGCGTCCTCGGGCCCCCGCCCCACTCTCTTCTCCCCCTGGCCCAGGTGAGCCCCGTCCTCAGGCCCTGGCCCCCCTCTGCCCTCCTCCGATCCCCAAAGCCCCACCGAGGGGCGCCTGTGACCGGTTGGGAGGCGCCTGGGGCCGTATTTCTCCTGGGCCCTATGGTGA
This sequence comes from Myrmecophaga tridactyla, assembly GCA_004026745.1. NCBI lineage: Eukaryota > Metazoa > Chordata > Mammalia > Pilosa > Myrmecophagidae > Myrmecophaga > Myrmecophaga tridactyla. Next base: position 16,587 of record PVIY010047718.1, on the reverse strand, counting down.
GCTAGGGCTGCGTGTGAGCGTCTGAAGGTGCTACTGAGCCCGGAGCTTTCGGAAAGCGGGGATCTGCCTTGGGTCTGCACGGAACGGACTGTTTTTGGAGTCGCACTTGGAGTGGAGGCTGAGGGGTTGTATCGTTATTCTTGGGACCCTAGAGACAAAATAGGGGCATGATCTGAGTTTGACTCCTAAGAGTTCTCCCATTGTCTGCTCAAAAGAGGAACACACTTGAGAGGATGAGGAGGACGTTAAGGCACAGGAGAGTTGAGAGCTTTTCCGAGGCCACTCAGCTTATGTTAAGAGCCATCACTGAGGAGTGAGACGCAGAGATTATTAGTTTGAGGTCCCCTGGATCCATGGACTGGAAGGAATATGGGGTTCGGGCTTATATTACTTGCCTCTTCCCATATCTTCCCAAAGCTACAGAAGAGCTTTTGCAATCTATACAGGTGAAAATGGTGGGTATCCAGTGAGGATAGTTTCACTGGTCCCTAGTTCTACTCACATGTTACTGTGAAGTGGTGTTCTACACTTGACATTCTCCCAGCTCTTGGGTTGGAGGGCTTTCAGTTTCCATGGGAAAGAGGTGTGATAGTGTATCCAGTAACACTTACCATCTTGCTTAGCTGCTTGGGGAGACTTGAGCTTGGAATGTTTAGAAACTACATGTCTCTCCTGTCTCTTCTGGTGGGAACAAGAGCAAGGAGGCAGACATTAGTCCTGAAATGGCTGCTGGGGAAGTTGGATGACCTTTAGGGAGTAATGGGGGGGTTGGATCAAAGGAGAGAGGTGATCTGAATCAGGTTTTTATAGTCTCCAATGTAGCTGCAGAATACAGAACAGATTGTGAATTATAAGGTAGGAGGACCAGCAAAGAGGCTACTGCAACAGGTCAAGGATCAGAGGGATGGACATAGACGTGGGAGAAGTGGTTGCATTCTGCATTTATTTTGTACACATGCCAAATAGGTTTTCTGATGTGATAAATGAAGGAGAGAATGGGAGGAGTCAGAAATGACCCCAAGGTTGTTGGTCCAAGCAGCTGAGGGATAAAAGCTGCTCAGGTGAGATGGAGAAGTTGGTAGTTGGAGTTATTTTCAGTGGGGGTATCAGGAGTTTTGTTTTGTCCATGTTAGGAGTCTGAGATGTTTCAGAGAACACAGAATGGAGGCTTTTAGTGGCCAACTGGCCACACAAACCTGGACTCTGGGGAGAGGATTTAGAAAGGAGACATCCCAAAGTTGCTAGTGTCTATGTGGATCAGGGTCGTACTGTGGGTCACAGGTAGGGGCAGAAATCTCAGGTAATGGTCATGTTGCTATTAGTCAGCCAAGAAGAAGAGGGTGGGTGCCAAGGACTGGGTCTCTTGGACCCCTGGTTGAGGATGCTGGTCATCACAGATACAGGTAAGAGAGATGCTTGGCCGTTAAGTGTAGGAGAGAGGGTAGTCTAACAAGTGACCGAGGCACCACAGGTTGAGCAGGCATGCAATGGATACAGAAACATAGGAATAATAGAGCAGCGTAACAGTGCAGCCAGGCCTGGTCCTGAATCTCTCTGCCACACAAGATTTTATAGTGGACCTTTGTGGGTTTTAGGGTGTTTCATTCAGGTTGGTGCATAAGTTCAGGGACTTATGTGGTCATCTGGGAGTTACTGGGCCTGGGGCAAGTTGTAGAAGGGGAGCTGGACTTTGAAGGAGTTAACCTGTGGGGACCCTGGGAGGTGTCAGAATCTAGGGCAGTGAGTTGATACTGGATGTGGGGGAATCAACTCGGGGGTCCAGGGATACAAAAAGAAATGCTGTCTAAAAATTAATATGCACATGAGGAGAGAGTGTGACATGATGACACTGGGACCCTGACACTGAGGACTTAGGGGTGAAGGGCAAGCCCATGTTTGGTTGTGTCTGGTTGCCACAGTGTGGAGGACTCTAGCAGAATTGACTTCCAGGTGGTGATGGGGCTCCACGTGCCAGTCCTGAGCCTGGATCACATCTCTCTGAGTACCTGCCTCTTGTTGTGGGCTGAGCTCAGTGATTGATGAGCCATGAAGGGAGAGTGGTATCAAGGCTACCAGGGTTTGGTATCTTGTCTGTGTTGAGAAAATTGAGAAGAGAATGGGCATGGGACGTACGTGCTTGGAGGGACATATGTGGGTCCTAGGCAGAGATGCTGATTGTGGTTTGATCTGTTCCCCTCATGACAGGGCAGTGTGACCTTCGAGGATGTGGCCGTGTACTTCTCCTGGGAGGAGTGGGGGCTCCTTGATGAGGCTCAGAGACACCTGTACTGTGATGTGATGCTGCAGAACTTTGCACTTGTGGTCTCCCTGGGTAAGGCCCGGACACACCTCCCACTGTCCTCAGCTAGTCTCTACTTTTGCCTTCTTTGTTAGGGCAGCTCTGGCTTCACATCAGAACTGTGGGCTTCCTCCCCCAGTTCTCTAGAATTGGTGTTGTCATTGCTAGTACTAGCTTGAGTACATTGTCCTCTTCTCTTTTCTTGCAGGAAGTGGAGAGGTTGGGAAGGACTTTCTGATTAACCTGGGTCTTCTCCAGCAACAGGCCCTTCACACTGGGGAGAATCCTGACTGTGACACAGAATATCAAAGTGGGAATAAGTCCCACAGCTGGGAAGGTTGCAAAAATGCCTTTAGCCACAGGAGAGTCCTCACTAAAGAAGGGCTTTATCAGTGCAGAGAATATGGAAAGGCTGTCACCTCTGATCCCTCACTTATTAAGCACCAGAGAGCCCACATGGGAGAAAAGTCTTATGAGTGTAGCGAATGTGGGAAAGTATGTACACGAAGGTGTAACCTCATTCAGCACCAGAAAGTTCACACTGGAAAAAGGCATTTTGAATGCAAAGAGTGTGGAAAATTCTTTACCTATAATTCCAGGCTCATTGAACACCAGCTAATTCACACTGGAACAAGGCCTTATAAGTGTGGGGAATGTGGGAAATCATTTAGCCAAAGGTCAAGCCTCATTCATCACCGACTTGTTCACACGACGGAGAGGCCTTATGAGTGTACTGAATGTGGGAAATCCTTTAGCGACAAAGGCAACCTCATTCGACACCAGAAAATTCACACTGGAGAAAGGCCTCATGAGTGCAGTGAATGTGGGAAATCCTTTAGGTGGAAAGCCATCCTTGTTGAACACCAGAGAATTCACACTGGAGAAAGGCCTTATAAATGCAGTGAATGTGGGAAATCCTTTACTGGCAAACCCAACCTCATTCAACACCAGAGAGTTCACAGCAGAGAAAAACCTTATGAGTGTGTTGAATGTGGAAAAACCTTTAGACAAAGATCCAGCCTCATTCCACACCAGAGCATTCACACTGTGCTGAGGCCTTATGAGTGCAATGAATGTGGGAAAACCTTTAACTTCAATTCTGACCTCATTCAACACCGGAGCGTTCACACTGGAGAAAGGCCTCATAATTGCCGTGAATATGGGAAATCTGTAGCCGCGAAAGCAGCCTCATTCGCCACCAGAGAATTCACACTGGAGAAATGCGTTATCAGTGCAGTGAATGTGGGAAAGCCTTTAGTTACAACCTCATTCAACATCAGAGAGGTCACAGTAGATTAAAGCCTTGAGTGTGATGAATATGGGAAATCCTATAGCCAAAGCTCTTGCCTCATTCAACACCTGAGAGTTCACACTGGAGAAATGACTTAGATGTGCAAGGAGCATACCATTTCCTTGTTCAGTACAATGATGTTGGAGAAAAGGCTTTTTGAGGAATCTTCTCCCTGACTTGAACCTTGTCTTTCCTAACATCCACAGTGGGGACATTCCCCTGAAGTTTCAGCTAAGTATGAAGCTTTAAAGAGCTGCATTGTGCTCATTTTCCCCAGCCCTTGCCAGATTTCTGTCACTGCCAGTTTCTGTGGAAGAAGCCATTTTGCCTCTGACAGTGGACCCTCACTTCCCCCACTTGCTCTGGAAAGCAGCGCCCTGCTCTCCCATTCACTGGTGGCATTCATGAACAACCTGAGCCTTACAGGGTCCTCGTTCCCTTCTTTCTGACTCATTAGGGTAGGAACCTGACCCATTTTATCTGAGTACCCATTGTGAGTTTTGCTGGCAGCTTGCAGAGAAAGGCAGTCTTTTTCAAGAACATTGTTGATTCCACATGATGCTTTTAAAGGAATTTTCAAACCTCCATGTCACTGCCCCAGGAACTGCCAGCCTCACATTGCTCTGGTTTGTGCAATAATAAAGGCCTTATGGTTTAAACCACCTTTTCTCTTGGAGATTCTGTTCATTCTGTGGAGTGGTGTGCCAGTTTGAATCTGTGGCTTACCACAGAAAAACCATGTCCTTTAATTCTCAGTCAGTACTGCTAGATGGGAGCTTTTTGATTATCTGTGGAGATGTGACCCACCCAATTATGTGTGGTAACTTTTGATTTTATGGATTACATGTAGATGTGTCTCCACCCATTCAAGGTGGGGTTGCTTACTGGAGCTATTTAAGAGGGAATCTATTTTGGAAAAAAACTTTAGAGCTCATGCAGCCAGAGACCTTTGGAGGAAGATAAATACCCCCAGACAAACTTCATGAAATAAGAAACCTATAGAGAAAGCTGGTAGTCCTTGCCATGTTTACCATGTGCCTTTCCAATTGAGAGAGAATCCTGAATGTCATTGGCCTTCTTGAACCAAGTATCATTCTCTGGATGCCTTAAATTGGACATTTCTATATCCTTGCTTTAATTTGGATATTTTCATGGCTTTAAAACTATAAACTTGCAACTTAAGAATTTCCCCTTTTAAAAATCCATTCTGTTTCTGTTATATCACATTCCAACAGCTAGCAAACTAGTAACAGGTGGTTTGAAAGCACAATTGGGTTCTCCCAGCATGAAGAACTACAGAACTTTTTTAGGAATCTCAAACTTTGTATGCTGCAGAATAGTACATTATCAGAAAATAGTCTTTCCAATTTGGGCCTAATTTCCATTCTGCCCAAGGCTTCATAATAGAAACCACAGGGCTTAGTGCTCCTCATTTGCTGGCTTGATGTCAGGATTTTTGAGGGGCTCAGAGTTCACTGTGAGGAGGGGAGAGCTGTTTTGAAATATCCAGTGCTTCTTGGAGTAACATGAATTTTATTTCCTTGCTCATAGAGGATATCATATAATACCCAGCCCCACTGAGAGGAATGACTTCCCCAGGTCCTCCTGCAAAGGAGCCAGATGCTCTGATGTCCTAAATCAATGTGCTACTGTCATTGGTTGTAAGATTACAGGGGCTAACTGCAATTACCATAGTTGGTCCAGAGGACTAATAGGAGTAGAGGAGACTGGGGCAGATGAGATGGAATGTGTCTCTTCTAAATGTGTATCCACAAATGTCCCAGGACTATGATAGTACAGGATTAGTATGTACACTGCTTCCCCAGATCAGAGGTTCTTGTGTTGCTAAGGTCATTGTCAGAGAAAACTTTCTAAATATCATATATATTGTTGTCTTTCTGGGCTTTTGATTTCTTGACTTTTGCTGCTCAGGAGAGAAAACAAGGATAGAGCAGAGGGAGAACCTGTAGTCCAGAGATGTGGCTTTTGTGACCCAGTCAGAAATGGACACAGTCTTCATTGCTCACCAATAGTTGCTGCCACTGAGAAGAGTGGTCCTCCCAGGGCATGAGGAGAGAGATGATGGGTCAATATAAGGTAGCCAAACCTGATTTTACAGAAAAAAAGTAGATCTATATTTTTATTTGGAACCCTTTTAAAGCTTTATTAGGGTATAATTGGCATGCGGTAAGTTGAACCTATTTAAAATATGCAATTTGATACATTTTGACATGTATAAATCCGTTGAAATCATAGTGATAGTCCTGGAAATGAACATATTGTTCACTCTTATTTACCTTGTGCCTTTTTGTCATCTCTGTCCCTATTTTTCTCAGCCTGCCAGGCAACCATTGATTAATCTTCATTTACAGTAGATTAGTGTGCCTTTTCCAGAATTTTATATTACTGGAATCATAAATTATTAACCTTTTTTCTGGTTTCTTTCATGCTGTATAATTATTTGCAGATTCATCAGTGATACTTTCATAAGTAGTTCATTCTTTTTATTGCTGAGTAGTATTCTGTTCTGTGGATATACCACTATTTAATTATCCATTCACCTGTTCATGATATTTGAGTTGTTTATAAGCTCAACTTAAATCTGTTTATAGATTTTGGTTTTGACAAAGTAGCTATGGACATTTGTGTACCATTCTTTACGAACATATGTGTTGTATCTCTTGGGTCGATAGCTCAGAGTGCAGTGACTCAGTCACAGGGTACGTGATTATTTAACATTTGAAGAACTTCCCAAACTGTGATTCACATTGATTGTTTCCTTTTGCTTTCCCACCAGCAGCATAACTGTGTAGTGGTATCTCACTGTGGTTTTAACTGCATTCTCTCAGGATTTATGATGTTGAGCTTTTTTTTTCTTTCATTTTTTAACTTGCCATCTTTATATATTTGTTAAAGTATCTATTCATATCTTTGCCTAATTTCTACTTTATGAATTCTGGCTTTTTTCCTTGTCATTAACAAATATTACAGGATTTATTCCTCATTTTTAGGGTTATGCACAATGTACTGTCCATATATACCTTATGCAGTCTAAGCTGTATTAACATATTTTCCACTGCCTTCCTAAGAGTGCACATACAGTAATAAATAAAGTCATAGTTTAGTGTTTGCCAGTTTTCCTGGTGCAAATCTTTTACTATGGCCAATTTCAAATTGCTATCATATTACTAAGTATGGTGTTCTACATGCTACCATTATGGTGATACAGTCGCTGCAAATAACCCAAAATCGTAGATAATAACAAAACAGTAAAATGATTAGTTAGTGACAATTTTGAAATTTTCTTTTTGAACAGTTTAGTGGAGGTTAATTGACTTAAACTCCAAATATTTAAATGTACATTTTTGATGTTTGAATGCATGCTTGTGCCTCTGAGATCCTGAAGCTTTTTCCTGCCCTTTTTTCTTTGATCCTCTCAAGATATAAAATTAGCATTACATGGACATACTCTACCTTTTGTAATGGCTATTGTCAAGTATGTTTAAAAATGGAAAAGAAAGTTCTAGAACCACATGTATCTATCGCATCATTATTGTTAATTTCCTGACAGAACTCGTATCATATATCCCCATGCATACAACAAGGTTATTTTACTAATAATCTCAAACATCATTTCATGTCATTTAATGCATAATCCCTTCATTATGCATTTCTAAATGTAAGAACTTCATAAATCAATCTCATGCAAAAACATTTTAATATCTATTAGTATTAAATTTTATCAATTGTCTCAAAAAATATGTTCTTTTATTTTTAAGGCACTTTGATTGCAACAGGATAAAAGTGTATCCTTGGCTTTTAGTAGATGTGTACTGTAAATCTCTCAGCCTGTATGTAATATTCACCTCTTTTTTATTCTTATTTTCTGGTTGAAATTATTCAGCAATTTGTCTGTTATAATTTGCCATATTCTAGTTTTGGCTTATTGTATCTCTATGATGTTGTTTAGCTGCTTGCCCTTCTGCCATATTCCCTGTATGCTATATATTAACAAGATGTGTGATCAAGATCTGGTACCAGTGGATAGGTGACATATCTGAAACAGTATTTTTGGCAGCATGCTATGATACAGTCTGGAAACAAACATTTCAGGTATTGTATGTGACAGGTGTGGGATGATGACTCTGAATCACATGCATGTGCCTGAAGACATGGACATACATATCCGGGGGTCCATGTGTGACTCAACTCAGCACAATGTAGGGGCCCTACCCACAAACAAACCCTAAAGACACAGTGTGACAGGTGTGGATTGTTCACACCCTTCAGCACAGAACCACACATGCATATGCCCCATCCACAACACAGAAGTTGTTACAGATATGAAACGCATACAGCTCACATGGAAAACAGAACCGAACAGAACTGAGAAATTAGCAAGAGATGTATACATATTTGAGGCCATTAATTTTGTGCACCTCAGAGGAACTGCAGAGAACACTTTCTCAGCCCAGTTTTAGCTGCATTGGCTTTGCTCTTGGGAAAGACTGAAGGGCTTTGTGAGTCTACTCTTGGGGTCTGTATCCCAAGATTGTTTGAGGACCCAGAAGTCACAGAGAGGGAATGGTATTGACAGTGTCCAAAGCATCTGGAAGCAGCATGATTTGAGCCCCTGTTTCATTTTCCCAAACACTGTTGAATAGAAGCTGTTCTTTGGTCTGCCAAGGCTCCTTGGGCCCTGAAGAGTAAAACCCATTAGGGAGGTGTCTCTGGCTGTAAATTGGCACAGAAATATGGAGAGAAATTAATAGGGAGTGGGGGAAACTGCAGGCAAATTGAGAAGATATGCCCTTTCTAAAGTTGTATGCACAAGTATTCCCAAGAATGTATTCTCAAGACCTCCAAAGATGTGGGGGATGCCCCCAACCTCATTTAAAGCCAGTAGCTGCCTGAGCACTAAAATGGGTATTGAAAGAACAGAGGTTCTGTAGTCCAGGGATAAGCCTTGTGTGGCCCAGCCCTGTTTCCTGGTGATGTGGAGAAACGGACTTTTGCTTGCCAACTTTTCCAGGTACTGAGACAGCGCTGCCGCTCTGAAGTCATGAAGAGTGAGAGATGGTGAAGGTAATAGGATATTTTCATTTATGTATATTTTTAACTTACCACTTTTTCTTGCCTTCCAAGTTTGTTTTTCTTCATAATTCTTGTGAGTGGAACGGGATCATGATCTATAGAAACAAGATTTCATGACAGCTGGAATCCCCTCAACTTAAATCCCTTCCATCTTAGAACTCAGTGTCCTCTACTTAACCTCCCATGGAGACTTATGTAAAATAGCCACCAACCCTGGGCTGCCTAGAGCAGGCAAGGAAAAGCCCACCTTCCCCACTTGAGATCCAGACCTCTCTAGAGTACAGAACCTAAATGACAGAGCAGTTGTGTGATGCTACAATGATGAAGTCTAGAAATCTCTCTGGAACTTGCCAAAACTTTTCACTGTAGGTTGACAGGGAAAACTGTTCACAGGGAGGCACTTAATGTAGCTACAAAACCTGAGGGAGGGTACTGCGGGGCAGCTACTTGCTGCTGGGTGCTGCTGACCTTATGCTATGAACTAAGTACTGTGGAAGCTGCCTCTGTTGCAGGAGTAGAGAAGCTGTATGAACAGCTTCTGGGCACTGGGAGAGACACCTGCTGTCCAATCACCAGGAACTGGAGGAGATCCCACACTATCCTGTGCTGGGGAACTCACCCACAATGTAGAAGATGGCACTGTCAAAGCTGTGTCACAGGAGCTGGGCCCTGGGAAAGCTAGACACTCTACAGGAAACTTTTGGGATTTCCGTGACAGCCAACAACACTGATTTTTTTCTATAACCTCAGACTTGGTAACTTTCTTTCATGTTATCTCAAAAAAACTGAACATCCATTGAACAACACACCAAATTTAGATTAATCTTTATGTAATTATTAATGAAGCATTTTATCTCCAAAAACTAAGATCAGTTAGGGCAGTGATCAGGGTTCTCTTAAACACATGGTATCACAAACTTCTCATAGTGTACATGGCACTTAAAAGTCATCCTGAAATTAGGAAAGTATAACTGATTTCCCTGGAGAGAATATGAGAATTTTAGGTCAAAGTGTAAGCAGGCTAGAAAAAATACTGTTTTTCTTTCCCAACTTGAAAAGCAAAACTGAGATTTGGGTGTCACTACTTGCATGCCTGGTGTGTTTTTCAGTCTTGCAGCAGCAACAGCCTGTGCTCTGCACAAACTCAGTCTGGGCCCCAACAGACCATTAACCCAGATCATGAGGCCCAGACATACTCATCAGTGAAGGATGATTACATGGAGTTCATCTATAAAGTCCTTGGAAATGAGGAATTTCTTCTTATCACACGTAACGTTTTTGTGATTCAGTGATCCAGTCATTTTCAAAAACCTTTAGTATGTAGCAAGAAAAATGCAGGACCCAGAAAAGGAAACAATAGAAACCAGTCTACTTTGAGGACCCAAATTTGAGCATCAACCACCCAGAGTAATTGGGGCAAAGCTCAGTGCCCAGGAAGACACTCAGGAGGCAGTTGGTTCTGAGGGAATCTCCTTTGCCAACTCTGTGAAGGGGTGTTCTAGTTTGCTAACTGCTGGAATGCAATACACCAGAAATGGAATGGCTTTTAAAAAGGGGAATTTAATACATTGCTAGTTTACAGCTCCAAGGCTGAGAAAATGTCCCAATGAAAACAAATCTGTAGACATGTCCAATCTAGGGCATCCAGGGAAAGATACCTTGGTTCAAGAAGGCTGATGAAGTTCAGGGTTTTTCTCTCAAGTGAGAAGGCACATGGCAAACACAGAGTTTCTCTCACATCTGGAAAGGCACGTGGTGAACACAGGGTTCCTCTCTTATCTGGAAGGGCACATGGCAAACACGGCATCATCTGTTAGCTTCTTCTCCTAGCGTCCTGTTTCATGAAGCTCCCCAGGAGACATTTTCCTTCTTCATCTCCAAAGGTCTTGGCTGGTGGACTCTGCTTCTCATGGCTAAGTTATTCTGCTCTGCTGTCTCTGAATCTCTCTCATTCTCCAAAATGTTTCCTCTTTTATACGACTCCAGAAATTTATCAAAACCCACCCAAGTGGGTGGAGACATGTCATCACCTAATCCATTTTAACACTCTTGATTAAATCACATCTCCAGGGAGGTGATCTGATTACAGATTCAAACATGCAGTATTGAATAGGGATTATTCTGCCTTTATGAAATGGGATTTAGAGTAAAACATGGCTTTTCTAGGGGACATCCTTTCAAATCAGCACAAGGGGAAAGACAAGTTTATATCCAGCATCATCAAGGAAATATTTTGATCCAAAAGCTACCAATAGTTGAGGAATCCCTTTGGATAAAACCACCAAGGAGTTGGCCAATACCACATGGTTGAGAATCAAGTCTCAGTCTCTCCTGGTGTCCAGTGAATAAAATGAAGCTTTAAAGACAATGGAGGAAGATATTTCCTTGGATCCTGACTTCAGAGTGAGAAGGTAATCCCTATTTTCAAGTTAGCAGTATCCATCACATCAATTTTTAGGAGATGTTGGCTTTAGGTGGAGGCAGAGAAATTAATAGAGGAATAAAAAGTGTTACCGTAATCATGCCTGGTATTTTCCAATGCGTGAAGTGACACAGTCTTCCACTTTAAACGACCACTAAGAGTATGTGCTTATATGTGCAAATTATTTCTGAAGTTGTATTTTATAAACAGCCTTATGCCTATTTTGAGAGGACTGGTTGAAAAAACAATGGCACATCCATATAAGCCACTTCTTTAAAGCAGCATTTTGAAGGAACAAAGTCTCTACTTCCTGATATGGGGTGTCTTGGTTTCCTAGGACTGCTGTAACAAATTTCCACAAACTGCATGGCCTAAAACAAGAGATATATTATCTCATAGTTCTGGAGGCTAGATGTCTGAAATCAGGTGTCAGCAGGGCCATGCTCTGGAGGGCAGGATCTTTCCTTGACTCTTCTAACTTCTGGTATTTGCTGGAATTTCTGATGTTCCTTGGCTTGTAAACAGAGCACACTAATCTCTGGCTCCATCTTCACCTGGGCTTCCCTCCTATGTCTGACTCATCCCTTCTTATAAGGACACAAATCCTATTAGATTTTGGGCCTGTTCCATTCTAGTATGACCTCCTCTTAATTTCATCTGCAAAGATCTTATTCCCAAATACAGTAACATCACATTAGGAAATACTAGGGGTTAGAACTTTTAACAGATTTTTAAGGGGGAAACAGTTTACTATACCATGGGCTTATCCAAGTGATGTTCATATGAAAAGAAAAGATGCATGACAGTAACTTGAAGCTGTATGAAGAAACAAAGACCTCCACTTTTGACAACTATCTGGGTAAATATAAATGCCAATATTGTTCCATTTTTTCAGTTATAATGCTGTCTTACTTATTATACGGTTTAAAATTCATATGAATAAAAAGGATGCACATACCCTTGTTAAGGGGCACTTGTGACAGTAGCTACATAAAAGGAAGGGCTGGAGAAAAAAATATGTGTAGGTTGTTGAAGTTAAGTTGTTATCAACATAAACTAAATTGTAATAGATTCAGGGTCTTAAATGTATTTTCATGGTAACCATTAAGGAAATATCTAAAAAACTTACATGGAAGGAAATGAGACCTGATTTTAAAAAGCCTATTATGAGAGTTCCAAGGGCCAAGATGGTGGCTTAGCAATGTGCGTGATTTAGAACATCCTCCAGAACAGCTACTAAATAACCAGAAACGGTACAGAACAGCTCCAGGGGCCACGTCAGTGACCGGACACACAGCACACCCCAGTCTGGAACAGTTGGATCAGCTGCGAGCGCCCCCCCCCCAAGAAACGTGAGTTCCCCAAGCTGTGGCAGCTTGTGCTCCTCCCCAACAGGCTGCTTCCCATAGGGGAAAGGAAAGAGACTTTACCAGCAGCAGGGGCTGAGGACAACCAAATGCCAATTGTGGAAGTAATTTTAAAATTCTAAAAAAACTGACTACTAAAATTAGGCCCCCAGCTCAGGTGAACCTGGTCAAAGCAGAGGTCACTCATTTTTGACCTGGCACCAAGGGGGCAGGGTTGATGGAAAAAGAAGAAAAAAAAAAGAAACAGGGTTTTGTGGCTGTATTTCTACAAAGACTTGACTGCCTTTGGATACAATGGCAGAACTTCTCAGGCTGCAGCTGCCCCAGGCATAGGCAGAAACAAGCTCGTTTAAGGGCTTGTCAGGAGACTGCCTTCCCCAGGGGAAGGGTGAAGCCCAACTCAGGTGGAATCTCTCCCTTAACGAATTCAGACACCAGGGCGTGGTAATTTGAAGCCATTAAAACAAGCCTACAACCTCTCCTCTGTCTCCACCACACCCCCAGGAAGGAGAGTGTGCCAATTAAAGGTACCACATCATCTTATGCTGGTGGGACCTGCAGGCAGAAAAGCACCACATACTGGGCAGGATAAGGAAAACAAGAGTCCAGAGACTTCACAGGAAAGTCTTTCAACCTACTGTGTCTGACCCTCAGGGAAAACTGATTCAGGTGATTCTTTCCTCCTGATAGGCCAGTTTGGTCTGGGAAAATCTGGCTGGGGTCTATAATATCTAAGTAGACCCTCCTAAGGGTGGGGAGAAATAGGCATCATACAGGCAGGGCAAGAAACAAGAAATAAAAGAACTGAAAAATTCTCCTGTTAAACAAAACCTAAGCTGAAAGTCCAGAAAAAGCTGAACTGAATGTCAAAGAACAGATAGACAACAAATTCATCCAGCAAGAAAACCCTAGGTAAAAGAAGTGAAAGCAATCTCCAGAATAAACTAATTAAGGTAATAATTGCCTAGACGCCAGCAAAAAATAACAAGTCACACTAGGAAAACTGAAGATATGGCCCACTCAAATGAACAAACCAACAATTCAAATGAGATACAGGGGTTGAAACAATTCAGAATATGCAAACAGACATGGAAAACCTCATTAAAAAACTAAATCAATGAATTGAGGGTGGATATAAAGAAGGGAAGGAATGAACAAAAAGAAGAAATCAAAAGTCTGAAAAACATCTCAGAATTTATGGGAATGAAAGGCACAGTAGAAGAGATGAAAAAAACAATGGAAACCTATAATCGTAGATTTTGAGAGGCAGAAGATAGGATTAGTGACCTGGAGGACAGGACATCTGAAATCTGACAAGAAAAAGAAAATATAGGGAAAAAATGGAAAAACATGAGCAGTGCATAAATATCACTGAGAGAATTTGTGACCAAGAGACCAGCTCTGCAAGAAATACTAAAGAGAGCACTAGAGACAGATACAAAAAGACAGAGAGGTGTGGAGGAGAGTGTAGAAAAGAAGACTATGAGTAAAGGTAAAAAGAAGGAAAATTAGATGTGACATATAAAATCCAAAAGGCAAAATGGTAGAAGAAAGTACTGCCCTTAGAGTAATAACACTAAACGTTAATGGATTAAACTTCCCAAAATATATAGACTGGCAGAATGGATTAAAAAACAGGACCCATCTATATGCTGTCTACAGGAAACACAACTTAGACCCAAGGATAAACATAGGTTGAAAGTGAGAGGTTGGGAAAATATATTTCATGCAAATAACAATCAGAAAAGAGCAGAGGTAGATATATTAATATCTAACAAATTAGACTTCAAATGTAAAACAGTTAAAAGAGACAAAGAAGGATACTATGTACTAATAAAAGGAACAATTCAGCATGAAAACATAACAATCATAAATATTTATGCACCGAACCAGAATGCTCCAAAATACATGCAGCAAACATAGAAAACACTGAAAAGAGAAATAGACACATCTACCATAATAGTTGGATACTTCAATTCCCCACTCTCATCAATGGACAGAACATCTAGACAGAGGATCAATAAAGAAACAGAGAACTTGAATAATACAATAAATGAGCAAGACTTAACAGACATTTATAGAACATTACACCTCATAGCAACAGGATACACCTTTTTCTCAAGTGCTCATGGATCAGTCTCAAGGATAGACCCATATGCTGGGTCACAAAACAAGTCTCGATAAATTTAAAAAGATTGAAATCATACAAAACACTTTCTCAAATCATAAAGGAATGAAGTTGGAAATCAATAATAGGCAGAGTGCCAGAAAATTCACAAATATATGGAGGCTGAACAGCACCCTCTTAAACAACCAGTGGGTCAAGGAAGAAATTACAAAAGAAATCAGTAAATATCTCGAGGCAAATGAAAATGAAAACAGAATGTATCAAAACTTATGGGACACAACAGAGGAAGTGCTGAGGGAAATTTATTGCTCTAAATGCGTATATCAAAAAGAAGGAAGGTCAAAAATTGAGGAATTAACTGTCCACTTGGAAGAAGTAGAGAAAGAACAGCAAACTAAACCCAAAGCAAGCAAAAGGAAAGAAATAACAAAGATTACAGCAGAAATAAATGAAATTGAGAACATGAAAACAACTGAGAAAATTAATAAAACCAGAAGTTGGTTCTATGAGAAAATCAATAAGATTGATGGACCCTTTAGCAAGACTGAGAAAAAGAGGAAGAGAGACGATGCAAACAAATAAGATCAGAAATGGAAGAGGAGAAATAACCACTGACCCCACAGAAATAAAGGAAGTAATGACAAGATACTATGAACAACTTTATGCTAATAAATACAACAATGTAGATGAAATGGACAACTTCCTAGAAAGGCATGAACAACCAACTTTGACTCAAGAAGAAATAGACGACCTAACAAACTAATCACAAGTAAAGAAATTGAATCAGTCATTAAGAAGCTCCCCCAAAAGAAGAGTCCAGAACCAGATGGCTTCACATGTGAATTCTACCAAACATTCCAGAAAGAATTAGTACCAGTCCTGCTCCAACTCTTCAAACAAATTGAAGAGGAGGGAAAGGTAACCAACTCATTCTATGAAGCCAACATCACCCTCATACCAAAGCCAGACAAAGCTATCACAAAAAAATAAAACTACAAACCAATCTCTCTAATGAATATAGATGCAAAAATCCTCAACAAAATTCTAGCAAATCGAATCCAGCAACACTTTAAATGAATTATACATCATAACCAAGTAGGACTCATCCCAGGTATGCAAGGAAGGTTTAACATAAGAAAATCAATTAATGTAATATACCATATCAACAAATCAAAGCAGAAAAACCACATGATCATCTCGATTGATGCAGAAAAGGCATTTGACAAAATTCAACATCCTTTCCTAATGAAAACCCTTCAGAGGATAGGAATAGAAGGAAACTTCCTTAAAATAATAAAGGGAAATATGTAAAACCCACAGCTTACATCATCCTCAATGGGGAGAAACTGAAAACTTTCCCCCTAAGATCAGGAACAAGACAATGCTGTCCACTATCACGACTTTTATTCAACGTTGTGTTGGAAGTTCTAGCCAGAGCAATTAGACAAGAAAAAGAAATACAAGACATCAAAATTGGAAAGGAAGAAGTAAAACTCTCACTGTTTGCAGATGATATGATACTCTATATCGAAAACCCTGAAAAATCTACGGCAAAACTACTGGAGCTAATAAACCTGCCAGCAAAGTGGCAGGTTACAAGATCAACACTCAAAAATCTGTAGTGTTTCTATGCACTAGTAATGAACAATATGAGGGGGAAATCAAGAAACGAATTCCATTTACAATTGCAACCAAAAGAATAAAACATTTAGGAATAAATTTAACTAAAGAGACAAAAGACCTATACAAAGAAAACTACAAGAAATTGTTAAAAGAAATCACAGAATACCTAAATAGATGGAAGGGCATACCACATTCATGGATTGGAAGACTAAATATAGTTAAGATGTTAATTCTACCTAAACTGATTTACAGATTCAATGCAATACCAATTAAAATCTCCAAAACTTGCTTTTCAGAAATAGAAAAACCAATAACCAAATTTATCTGGAAGGGCAGGGTGCCCCAAATAGCTAAAAGTATTCT
>PVIY010047717.1:0-17690 GCA_004026745.1 Myrmecophaga tridactyla | reverse complement strand
GAGAGAGAGAGAGAGAGAGAGAGAGAGAGAGAGAGAGAGAGAGAGAGAGAGAGAGAGAGAGAGAGAGAGAGAGAGAAAGAGAGAAACACAGAGGGAGAGGGACAGGGAGCGGGAGAAGGACCACCCTAAGGTTCTGTAGCCACTGCAGGGCCCAAGCCCTGGGAAGCCGGATGAGCCCTTTTCCATCCACCCCTGTAGCATCCTCACTAGAGGACAGGGGCAGCCCACGTCCCTGCAGCTGTGTGACATGGGATGCTCTGGACTCCTGTGAAATGAAGACATTGGTCAGGGAGGGACACAGGCAGCATTTGACACCCTCGGTGCCCTGCAGTCAAGCCTGTGACTCACAGGCCGGGTTCCCTGCTGACGCCCCCCGACCCCCAAGGCGCTGAGCCAAGGCGTGCTGGTGCAGAGCTCCCATTTCAACTGCACCCCCAACCCCCAGGGATGTTCTTAGAGGTGGTATCAGCACCTATGCCAGGTTTGGGTGGTTGGGTGCTCCTCGTCCTTCCTCCCCCTTTCTGTCCCCAAAACGTGCCTCCAGAAGAAGACACTGGGCTGGGTCCAGCTTGGTGGACAGCTGACGGGCATAGGGGGCTGTCATGAGCTTTCTGAGCCTCGGCTCTAAGGGACTCTCACAGGTACCATGGCTCAGGGGTTAATTCTACTGGTTCTGAAGCCAGACCACCCTGGGGTCCAGTCCTGGACAGTTGAGCTCCTTGTGCAAGTTACTCAGCTCCTCTATGCCTCAATTTCCTCATCTATAAAATGGGAATAATAATGGTACCTACATCTTAGGGTTGTAGGAGGATTAACCGCAGCCCGGCATCTAAAACAGCCCAGCACCCGAGCTCCCCTTAGGGAATTATTGCTGCTTTTTGGAAAGCAGAGGAACTTGGGCTTGGCTATGACTTCAAGGGCAAAGTTCACAGATCCGAGAGCTCCACAGAACCCTTTCACAGTCACAAGGCTGGGAGAGGCCAAGTAAGTGCAAACCACGTGGGAGGGTTTTGCCTTCCTTTAGCAAGTTGGATTTCCACAAATATGGTTCATAACCCTTCAGCTGCTCGGAGGTACAGAATTATTTCAGTCTGCAGCCAGCCATCTTCTAATCATGGAAACGTGGATTTGAACGTGGCTTTCAAAGTCTAGAGGGTAAAAAAAAACATCCAGAGGGCATAAGAGAAGGGGGGGTTATGAGAGGATGACCGTGCAGGGTATGCCCTGGTATGTGCTCGTGTATACCGTTGTGTACTGGTATGTACAGGTATATACTGGTACATCCTGGCATGAACTGGCATGTACTTGAATATACCACTATATGCTGGTATGTACTGGTAAGATGCCTGTGCTGGTTGTTGTGTTGTTAAGATGTCAACGTGTTGCTGTCAGGAGAGTCGGGGGCTCGTCCTTCACCCAGAGGCCGATGGCTGTGGCACTGGGAAAATCCTGTGACACTCCGTGCCTCATTTCCTCTGCTGGAAAATGGGCTTCATAGTTCTTGGCTTGAAATGATTGCCAATGCTGTAGCCAATCCCTGGCATGCTGAGAGTTGAGCCCCTGGGGGGCTGCTGCCGTGGTGAGTCTTTTTGGGGTCAGTTGCGCCAGGGGTGGGCCTGACGTAGGCCCCGCAGGACCTGCAGACAGGAACCCTGAGCCGAGAGGCAGGTCTGGCAGGGAAATTGGGACCTAAACGAAGACAGCATGGCATATTTCCAGGGCAGGGTCTGTCTAGCTTATCCCAAATCATTCCTAGGGAATTTGGAAAACTTCCTTTGAACTGGGTGGGTGGGGGGTGCGCGATGGCAGGCTTTCTGGGAAAAGAGCATGCATCTCAGTGACTTGTAATGAAATCCCAGCTCGCACTGGCTGTGTGACTCTGGGCAAGCCTCTTCTATTCTCACAGTCTCAGTGGGCCCTTCTAGAAAATGGGAGAGGATGAAAGCCTGACTGACAAGACTGTGGGGAGGCAAATGGGATGATACAGGCAACAGCTGACCTGGCATAAATGTAAGACCCCTGCTCTGCCCTCCCTGCCTGCTCTTTGTCCTTCCCTGGTAAGCCCAGGGCACACCAAACTGGCACTGCAGAAGCCCAGCGCAGGCTGGGAAGCCAAAATGGGTGTGATGTTTGGGAGACAATCTCTAAGGCTGGTGTGGCACGGCAGATGCCCTCCCCTCTTGGGCATTTTTCATTGTTGTCCCTTCTTTGTGGAGCTGGTACTAGCACCTGCCCACTGGCCGGCTGCTTGTGGGGGATGCAGCCTCTGTTCCACCTGGACTGTGGGTCTTGGGGTCCCTCTTCCCATTGCTTCTCCGCTGCTGTTGAGATGAATACAAATAGAAATGTTCTTTTCTGCTCCAAGTGATTATTTGCCCACCTCTGATACCTGGGGGTCCCCCCTGATGGGTGCCCCTGAGGTTTGGACGCTCTTCTGGGAGAGACTGGAGCAGCGGGAATGGGATGGGGGTGGCCTGGTCACATCAAGGCTGACCCGTGTCCCAAGACCAAGACCTCTGTCGCGGCGCCCTCTCCTGTGCCCCTTCTCCTAAGAATGGCCGTCAGCAGGCCTGGTGCCCACAGACGGGGCTGGGCTGGCATTATTTTGCTAGCTGTGGCAGGATCGGTCTCAGGTCTCTGTGGTCTCTGTGGCTGGGGGTGCTCTCCAGTCTCCCAGTCTCTGGAGACACAGTCAGCTGGGGTTTTCCATCCACCCAGGCTTGCTCTTGAGTCATCACATGCCATTAACAAATGAAAGATGTAGGATTTGTAATGCACACAGACCCCTTTCTCTTTTTCCTTTTTTCCCTGAGGAACAAACACAAAGAGGCACTGTGGAATAATACAGATTAGACTCAAATCCCAGCCCTGCCCCCTCCTTACTAGCTGTTGGCCTTGGATAATTCATTGGCACTTCCAAACCTTGGGTTTTCATCAGGAAATAAGAGACGATAATATCTGCTGAGGATGGAGCGGGAAGAACAAGCGTGAAAGGCCACACTGTGCACCTGGTAGAGTTAATACTCAGGAAATGGGGGTCTCTCTAGCCTCCTACCTGCGATTTGGCCTCTGGAAGGGGGAAGAAAGATGGAGAAGAGGAAGCTCAGGTGGGGTCAGCATCAATGAAACTTCGAAGACGCAGACAGAGCTGGGCAGAGAGGCCCCCATCGGGCCCAATGTCAGGTAAGATTGGGCAGGCAGGACGTGTGAAGGAGTATCACGTGTGGTCAAACTTAGAAATGAGTCCAGTTCAGAATGGGGAGAGCACTGCACTAAGAGTCAAGTCCTGGTCCTCTCCTCCTTGGCTCTTTGGCCTTGGATCTGTCACCTACCATGGGTGTGTTCTTGTCCGTGAAGTCGTGGCCCTTTCTAAAGGCCTTTTATAAAGCTGTTAAATAGCTGCCAGTGGGATGGGGCTGGGCCATGAGACGGGCCATCAGGGGGCTATGGGGTGACCTTGTCCTCCAGTCCAGGGGGTTCCTGCTCAGCTGCCTGATTCACATAAGGGGGGTGGACTAGCTCCATCTCTTGTCTTATTCTGCCCTTTAGTGATGCAGGGAAAGTAGATGTAGCTCGGTTAACACCATCAGTGAATGCAAATCTTTAAAAAGGTATTATTTTTTCTGATTATAAAAGTATTTACTGTAGAAAATTATAAAAACAAAAGAAAGTATAAGGAAGGAAATGAAAATCACATAAAGTCCTATTGCTCAGGAACACTCCAAAATGTTAAAAAGTAATTGTTTCTTTTCATCTTTTTTCTCTCCATATTTAATATTGGAATTATATTGTGTATGATTTTTAAATATGATTTTTACTAGAAGAGCTGTAGGTTTATGGAAAAATCATGCAGAAAATAGAGAATTCCCATATACCGCTCTTGCCCCATTATTAGCACCTTGCATTAATGTGATA
The DNA here is from genome assembly GCA_004026745.1 of Myrmecophaga tridactyla. Taxonomy (NCBI): domain Eukaryota; kingdom Metazoa; phylum Chordata; class Mammalia; order Pilosa; family Myrmecophagidae; genus Myrmecophaga; species Myrmecophaga tridactyla. The sequence continues at coordinate 13,775 of PVIY010047717.1, read as the reverse complement.
CCATTGTTAGAATTGATTAAAGAATATTATTATAATTGTACCAGTATCTATAGTCTATAGTTTATATTAGGATTCTTTGTGTTGTATGGTCCTTTGGTTAAAAAAAATTTTTTTGAATTCATTAGAAACTAGGAAATACCATGGCACCCCAGCAATGAACCGTCCCCTTTGGTGAGGAGCAGAGCTGATGAAGGCCTAACCGTGGGCCTCTTTGCCTTCCTCACTCCCCTTCCCCATCTTCGCTCTGAACCCTGCAGGGAGACTTGCACCTTCCTGGCTCCTCCACCCTGCTCCTCTGGGAAGATGAGCCCATTGGCTGCAAGCTGGAGGCCAGAGTGTTGCAAATGGAACAAATGACCACCTCCAGGCTCAGCACCTTCCATGGAGAGTGGCATGTCCCCTGCCCCCTTGCTTCCTCTCTCTGACCTGGCTGTGGGGCCGATAACTGGGCTCAGGCAAGGCTGCAATGGCCCCATAATCAGTTTGCTTCTTTGGGGCTGGCTGCCCGGGGAAGTTCAGTGTACGCTTGGAGACACGGTGAATGAAGCTCCACTGTGGGGCACTGAGGTCAGGAGAGCTCGTGTACACATAAAAAGGCCATGCTGAGAGCCTGGCCGGGCCCCATCCTCATAGCTGGAAATGTGGCCTGGGAAAGCGAATTTATATTGTTTATAATCCTCATTCATCAGCACATTCAAAGGCCTTGAGGAAATGGCTCTTATCTTTTTCTGGGTCCAGGGCACTGCTGTAAATTTAAAACCTGCGCGTATCCACATAGGCCCATGGAACTTGCTCACGGTTTGGGGTGGGAGCTGCAGCCTTGCTGGAGCCTATTCATGGACCACTTGGAAAGTTCATGGACCTCCTCCCCCACGGGTCATCTTTAAAGTGACCCTTTTATTCATTTACTCATTTATCTATTCCCCAATATATTCAACAAACATTAACTGAGCTCCTACTATGTGCCAGGGAGATTGTGTTTCTTTTGCCAAGTTGTGAGACAGCCCTGAAGTGAGAGTGAATTAGAAACATCTGTTGAGGCGGTAGCTACCACAACTGACCTAATTCAGGTATTTGTTTTCTCTTCCTCTTTAGGTAAATCCAGGGAGTGAATGACAAGGAATATATTAGGGAATACATTTTATCTTCTCAAACTGTCATTTATTTGGCCACATGAGAGGGAGCACTGATGTACAAGTGGGTTCATTTGAGGCCAAGAGACATGGAGGCATGGTAGGGTATTTCAAGTGTCTACTTTCTATTTTGAAGCAATAGACACATTTCAATCCAAATTCTCAATCTCTAGATTCTGCCAGCCTACAGGAATAGCAGAATTGTCCCCTAATTCTGGCATGGCATAAAAGGCCACCTGTTTTCTACAACTTGACAAGAGGATTAAAAAAGAACAAATGCTCGTGACAATTCTTCCAAGCTGCTTCAATATGAACAGCCTTGGCTGCTGTGAACCCTCCTCACTTTATCAGCTGGCTCTTTTGTGTTTTAAAAGGATGTCCACCATCAGTTCATATCCCTGGCTGGAACTCAACTTGTAGAACTGGAGCAAGAAGGAGAGTTATATGGCTGGACTGAGAGTCTGCTGCAGGAAACATGGATAAAAGCAATTTATTTGGCATCTCCATTTCTGGGCAAGATGGAGCAACCCATATCAATAACCACATGAAATATCAAACATTTAAGGAAGAAATTATAACAATTCTATAAAAAGTCTTCCAGAAAACTGAAGAGGAGGGTGTATGTCCTAATTCATTCTATAAGACCAGTGTTGCTCTAATACCAAACCAAACGAGATATTGTAAGATAAAAAAAAAAAGATATTGTAAGAAAACTACAGACGTGTATATCTCATGAATATAGAAATTGTTGGTAAAATTTTATCAACCTGATTCCAGCAATTTATTAAAAAGATAATACATCATGAGCTAATGTGCTTTATCCTAGAAATATAAGCTTCTTTTAAATGAAAAATCTATAATTGTAACTAATTTTTTAACATGTTAAAAAACATTTGATCATCTCAATGGATTAAGAGGAAGTATAATTTAAGATCCTATATTCATTCATGATTAAAAACCTCAGGAAACTAAGAACAGAAAGGAATGTCCTTAGTCTGATAAAGAGCATCTATGGAAAACTTATGGCTGATATCTGCAACAGTGAAAGACAATGTTGTCTTTTGAAGCTAAAAAAAAAAAAGGAAAGGATAGCTACTCTTAACCACTTTCATTCAATATTGTAGCAAGTTCAATAGTCAGTTTTAGCCAGCACAATAGAGAAAAAAAAAATAAGGCATCCGATTGGAAAGGAAGAAGTTAAATGTGTTGATTTCAACATATGATTGTCTCTGATGAAAATCTTACGGGGTTTACAAAAAAGCTACCAGAACTAATAGTTGGGTTTAGCAAGGTTGCAGGACAAAATATAAATATATAAAAATCAGTGGTAATTCTATATCCTAGAATGAACACATGAAAATTGAAAATTTAAAATTCCCATTTACTGTAGGATAAAAATATGAAATACTTAAGGATTGTATCAATTTCCTATTGCTACCATACCAAATCACCACAACTTAGTGGTTTAACCAGTGCGAATGTATTAGCTCACAGTTCTGGATGTCAGAAGCTCATCATCAGTACCCATGGGCTAAAACAAAGGGTGGGGAGGGCTGTTTTCTTTCTGGTGGCTCTAGGAGAGACCCATTTTCTTCCCATTTACAGCTCCTAGAAGTAGCACATGTTCCTTGGCTCATGGTCCAATCTCTGCTTCCCTTGCTTTATCTCCATCTCTCTGATTCTCCATCTTACGAGGACATTTGTGATAATATTGAGTCCACTGGAAAATCCTGAATAATCATCCTGTCTCAAGATCCTTAACTTTTCACATCTACAAAGTTCGTTTTGCCATGTAAGGTGACCTGTTCTGGGGACTTAGATATGGTCATCTCTGATGGGGGATGTTATTCTACCTAGCAGAGTCTGCTCTCTGGTCCCCAAAGAGTCATAGTCATCTCATTCAACTCACATGCAAAAGGCATTCATCCCATCTCAGCATCTCTCAAAGTCTCAACCCATAACAGTACCAATGCAAAGCCCAAAATCCTATCTAAATTTAATCAGCTCAAAATCCCAAATTCCTCATCTATATGGTCTAAATAAGGGATGAGTGAGACTCCAGGTATTTTGCCCCCTCCTGGGGCAAAATTTCCCATCTCTGAGCCTGTGGTTAGAAAACAAGTTATCTCCCTCCAAACTACAGGCATAGGATCCAGTTATCGAAACTTGCATTCAAAAGGGGAGGAAAGGGAAGAAAAAAAAAAGGAGTCACTGGCCCCAAGCAATTTCAACATCCAACCATTCAAACTCAATGAGGTTGAAAAGCCTGGGATAATCCTCTGTGTCTCTTGAAGAGTCATCCTTCCTGATTCATGAAGCATGTGCTTGTAGCTGAGTAATTTTATCAGTCTTTTTCCTAACTGTAGAATTCAGGGACTCTGCCAGCCTTCTCTCATTTTGGCCTTTTCAATCCAAGCTCACAGTATTTCTGCTGCTATAAAATTCTCAGGAACCTTGTGGGTCTCGATGCAATCAGGCCTTCCGAAGGTGGTGGACTAATCAACACATTTTTCATGAAACATCCTTCTCCATCGCCCAGACCCGATGCTCTTTGGTCCCAGACCCGGTGCAGTTTGGGAAGTAATGATCAGAGCTGGGCTAGCCTCTGGGGACCCCCAGTGAGCAGGGGCAGGGCCAGCAGAGGGAAGCTGGGGTCAGGACCCCTGGCCAGGACCCACTCTCCTGGGCAGGCTTCCTGCTCCTGCCTCCTACTCAGCGACACCTTTGCTCCAATTTATTGGACCCTCCACTTTTCTGTTCCAATGGACTCTTCTGGAAGTGATTTGGGAGGGTGACTTTGTGATTTGCCCCATGTGTGCCTAGACCTCTGATATGGACCTGCATGGATACCCTCTTTCCCACCCCCAGCTCACCCTAAGAGTTGAGTCTGAGCACTGAGGTGAACACTGGGGCAAAAATCAGTTAAGGCTGTGACATTTTTCAGGGGTGAAGTGGGCTGGCAAACGGGGGGTACAATGCCTGCCTGGGTATCTGCAGTCACGGGAGCTCTCTGGGCATCCCGGCATGGCTGGGGGCTTGCACCACAGGGGGCTGTGGGCACCCCAGTCTTGGGCTCATTGCTGCTGATCCAGGGGAACTGTGCTTGGCTGAGACACAGCATGGGCCTGGGAGAGAGAGGCCAGCATGCCAGGAAACCCCGTTCATATCACAGTTTCTCCACGTGACTCTCCTGCGTGGACCTTCAGCACAAAATGGGTGCTTCCTTAATTCATCCCACACGTATTAATGGAGGACCTGCATGAGGCCTTGGGGGGTGGGGAGAGGGATGGTGTCTTAGTTTGGGTTCCTCCAAATGCAAGACCTGAGACAAGGGCTTGGTGCAGGTGGGCTTTGGGTCTGATCCCAGCAAACAGAAGTGAAGGAGTGGGGAGGGTGGACGAGAAGGGGCAGAGCACACACATGGGCCATCAATGCCTGGGTTTACTATGGGCCACGAGGGCTTGACTGAATGGGCTGGGGACAGAATTGTTCGTTGGGAGGACAGAAGAGTGTTAAATTGTCTCCTGGTTCCTGACCCCACTGGCTGAGGCTTGGCCCTTGGGGCTTACCTGCTCTCCTGGCTGTGTGTGCTTAGCCCAGGCAGGTGTCCAGGTGAGTGGAGAGATGCCCCCTGCAGGTATGCAGGCATCTACATGGCCCTCTCCATTGAGAGGCTGAATCAGAGGTGGGCTGAGGTGTCACTTGGTCCCTGGGGGTCTCTGCCATGCACTGCCTGGCTCCCAGGCCACTAGGGCAGGGGACGGGAGAACCGTAGATGAGCCCCCTACCTGCCCATCTCATGGTCTTCCTCACCTGACTTCCTCTATTCATTCACCATTGTCTTAATAACCCTGTGACAGCGGCTCACCCAGGAACAAACCATTAAAAAGACGCCGCTTACAGAGAATGTGCTCAGGAGCACGCAGCTCCCTGCCACCCCTTTCTGGGCAAGAAGGGGGCTGGGGCACTAGTACACTCCAGAGAAGGGTCTGAGTAATGATTTACTCACCAACTTTGGGTTTAGGAAATCCCTTCGGGCTTTTTGAAAAACCCCAAGTTAGAAAATCAAGGCTGGATTCCTTTTGTTTTTTTCCATAGAAACTGAATTAGTAATAGAATTTTTTTAAAGTGGTTATGAAAATATTAATCTAAACCCTGAAAATGAGCCCAGCCACAGCCCCTGCAATGGCCCTTCACAACTAGGGGTAGCTTGGATGAGTGGAAGCATTTCCCCCTGAGCCGGCGGGTCTGGGCCCTGCGTTTGTGAGGCTCCCCACCCCGGGAAGTTGTGTTGCCGAGGACGTGGGTCCTCGGAGACAGATGCCAGTGAATTTCCTGCCTCTCCAAGGCCAGCAGAGCCTCTTTAATGAGAAGTCCCTGCTGGAGTGGCCCTGATTCTCAGCCTGTCACCTGGGGCTTCACCACGGCTAAGGGGCCCAGGCTTCCTGCTCAGCAGGGTTTGATGTCACGATAATCCAAGTGGAAATCCAGGTTATGTCTGGCCGTCCAGGAAGGCTCCGGGAGGGTATGGCAGAGGCTGCCCGCTCAGGGCCGGGATGGGAGCAGTCCTTGAGAGCCCAACATCACTTCCTGGGAGCCCAGATGTGCGGGCACTGGGCTGGGCCTTCAGGTGGGGCTGGGGCAGCCGGCAGGGGCAGAGACAGTGTCCCCCAGTCCAGTGGGTCAAGTTCCAGCCTCCAGAGCCCTGGGTGGGAACTCACGGCAGCCCCCTGGGTGCCAACTCCGTCCTGGGTCAGCCCGGGTGAGTGGCTTAGATGGGGACACTCAGCAGACACATGCATTGCATTTTGGACTGGCACATCGGGGCAGGATTGCATCTGTGTTGGGAGCCAGAATTAAGATTGAAACAATACTCCATTGGCTGATGAGTAGGATGACCTGGGGAGAGGAAATTCAAGGACACGGGCAGGCTCGGCCCGGGTCCACCCTGTGAGTCCCATACCCTCCAGCAGGGGCCGGTTCCTGAGGCCAGGTTTGAACTCTAGGAGTCACCCCTCCCAGGGCAAAGCTAATGGACCCTGTCATGGGTGGGTGGGTGGGGGAATTCTTGCTCCAGAAGGGCCCAGCCTTCAACAGGAGGGGCTAATCAGGTCACCTCTCTGAATGGGGATTTGGGACCCCAAGGCACTCCTCCATTGCATGGTGGCATTGGAGCCATGTTTGGATTTTGGAGGCCGGTGCAGAGAGGGGAGGCTGCAGGAGAGGGCAGAACAGGGGAGTGATGGCCTGAGAGAGGGGTTGCTGAGAAACAGCATTGCCCTGGGCTAGGGAGAGGGTGGAGTGGGAGGGTGTTCCAGTTTACTAGCTGCCGGAATACAATATACCAGAAACGGAATGGCTTCTAAAAAGGAAAATTTAATCAGTTGCTAGTTTACAGTTCCAAGGCCAAGAAAATGTCCCAATTAAAACAAGTCTATAGAACTGTTCAATCTAAGGCATCCAGGGAAAGATACCTTGGTTCAAGAAGGCCGATGAAGTTCAGGGTTTCTCTCTCAAGTCGAAGGACACATGGTGAACACAGTCAGAGTCTCTCTCTCATCTGGAAGGGTACATGGTGGACACAGCATCATCTGCTAGCTTCTTCTCCTGGCTTCCTGTTTCATGAAGCACCCCAGGAGACATTTTCCTTCTTCATCTCCAAAGGTCGCTGGTTGGTAGACTCTGCTTCGTGTAGCTATGTCCTTCTGCTCTGCTCTCTCTGAATCTCCTTCATTCTCCAAAATGTTCCTCTTTTATAAGACTTCAGAAACTTATTAAGACCCACCCAAACGGGTGGAGACATGTCATCACCTAATCCAGTTTAACAACCACTCTTGATTAAATCACATCTCCAGGGAGATGATCTGATTACAGTTTCAAACATACAGTATTGAATAGGGATGATTCTGCCTTTACAAAATGGGATTTTGATTAAAACATGGATTTTCTAGGGGACATACATCCTTTCAAACCAGCACAGAGGGGAAGGCTGGGGTGGGGGAGGGGCACCTGGGGAAGGTGGCTAACCTGTTCCAGCTGGCCTTCTGGGTCCATTTCCCACACCTACACGTCCTGCCCTGGGTTCCTTGGTCCAGTCCCACATTTCTGCTTAAAGTCCGCTTTGTGGAGCTGATTTGAGGAGGCATCCTGTTGACATCTGGGACAATCCCAGGAGGCCCAGTGTCCTTGCCTCACTAGCCAGGCAGATCCCGCCACGGGGAGGGCTGGCCCTGCTGTCCTCCTGTGGCTGGGCCACGTCGGATCAGGTCAGCCTGCCCCGGGCACCACACCTGGAGAAGGACAGCCCAGGCTGCTGTCTGCTCCGTGGAGAGTGACCCCAGGGTCGAGGGCACTTGGAGCCCTGGCGTGTGGAATGACACAGGGCCAGGGTGTTTTAGCCTGGAGAGGAGCAGGCTCGGGGCAGACCTAAGAGGTATTTTCAAAGTCAGCGGAAAAGAAGAGACTGTGTTCTGGGCTTTACGAGGGCATCAGATTAGTTGCATGAGGCAAAGGGCCGCCTTTTGGCTCAGTATGGGGAAAGCTTCCCCTGCAGCTGCTTCCCCTGCAGCTGCTTGCCACAGGCCAGGGGCCCATCCCTGCAGCTGTTGGACCACGTGGAAGGCTGGGGTTCCTAAGCATGGGGTTGCTAGCCTCGACTGAAAACCAGAAAGAACGTCTTTCCCTGCAGGGTGGGCCCAGTCCCAAAGCAGGGGCAGCCCCCGCCCTGAGCTTGACTCGAGCTCCTTGCAGGGGCAGGTGCAGCCTGGCTCCAGGTGCCGGGGCAGGGTGGCAGCTCTTCCCAGGGGCGGGCTCAAGGAGCCATAACTGGTCAAGTTGTCCTTAGCCACGTGGTATGTGCTGATGATTGTCCTGTTTGGAGTGGCCCCTGCCAGAGGAAGGGATTTGGAGGTGGTGAGGGGTTGTCCTGAGAGAGGAGAGCAGAGTCAGGGAGGCTCAGAGGCTCAAGAGGATGGAAAGAAGTGTCTCAGGGATGAGGCTGCTGCAAGAGGGGTGGTAAACTTAGGAAACCAAAACAGAGTCCCCCTCTTCTTTAGAATGGGATTTTAAAAGAGCTTTGCATTGATATGTGCAGAGACATCTCTTCCTTTATTTCCCCAGGAAAACTTCAGCAATATCTACAAGATTTGGTGATGCTTTTGGAGTTGAGTGTTTTTCCAGGGATGGGGTGTTTGGAGTGGTGGTGGGGGTCTTCAGAGGAGAGCAAGAGGCCCACCTACTGTAATATTTCTCACCTCATCTCTTATTTTCTCAGGCCCTGGGACCAACTTCCTGGGCAGGTGGCCAGTGTCCCCTAGGGGCCCCCTCTCTGCCAACCCCAAGATGCCCACCGCCTTCCCACACAGTCAAGGGGGCCTCAAGTCACAGGTTTACCTCCACGGCCCTTCAGCAAATGCCCCACTGCCCCGTGCTTGCCAGCTGCAGATAAAGAAGGGCGTCAGGCTATTTGAGAAGCTGGCTAACATTACCATGGGGCAACGTTATCACAGGAGACAGGTTAGGGTCAGGACCTCCAGGTAATGGCAGAAAGAGACCCTGGAGGGAAGGATCAGGAAGAGAGAGCATTGGAAATTCTCACCCGGGGTGTCTTTTCCAGAAAGCAACGTGTTTGCAATTTCTCCGTGGAATCAACCCACTTGCTTAGCTTGGCAAAGCTGATTGAGGTTGTGGCCATTGCTGGGGCAGCTGCAATCTGGCTGCTTTGGGTAATTATCTGTTAGTAATTATCTCCTAAGACTTTGGTAAACAGCAGCTTGTTTAGCCATCCTTGAAGAATTAAATCATTACATTTATTGCTCTATCCACTTGCTATTAACTTTCTAAGAGGCTTTCCCCCCTCAGAACTGGGGTTTTCATTTGATGAACTATATGGCGACCATAAAAGTCAGCAGGGATTGGGGTCGGGTGGGGAGAAGCTCATGACCAAGGGCCAGGAGGAGATCAGTCTCGCTGAGTGCAGCCCTCCAGCAGCCGGTCGCCTCTTGTGCCCCGACGATGACAAATGTTTTTCAGGAAAGTAGAAGTTTCTCACAGAGAGCAGATCCTAAGAGGCAAAGAGCCCAGCTCGGAAGGGTCTGCAGAGTCCTGGGGAGAGGTAAAGGCATACTGACTGCAGCCCCGGCCGGCTGTGTCCCCAGGTGGTGATGGTGGCTGTGGTGGGACAGTCTGGGGCCCTGGGCTGTGGAGCTGAGAGGAATAAGGAGGTTCTTGTCTCTCAAGAAGATGGGGTGAGCTTGGCTATTTGGATGAAGGTCAGAGGAAGATTGGGAGTTTTGATTGGTCCGAGTCTGCCCTGCTTTGCCCTCTGAGCTCCTGGTGCCCTTTTATTTCTGGACATGCCAGGGACAGTCCCAAGCTATGGCCCTTGCAGAATCCCTTGGAGTTGTGGGATGAGCAGGGGAGGCTTTGATGAAGACACCTGTGGCAGGGCAAGCTGGAGAAGTCATAGCTGGTCAAGACGTCTCTGGCTACATGCTACTTGCCAGCCATTGTCCTGCTGGGTGCCACCTGCCAGCGTGGGGGATTTGGAGATGATGGTGTTGTGGGATGTTCTGTGCTCTGAGCTGCCCCAAGTGGGGTGGTATGATTGGGCTCTCTAGGTGGCTGGACAGATGGGGCCCAGGCCGGGCACCCAGGGGTTTCTGGTCTGGAGGGGGCTATGCCTGGCTCTTCTCTTTGAGGGCCTCCTGCACTGGCAAGAGGGTGGCATTGCCCTGCGGCATGGCGAGGGGAGCGCTGGTAGGGTCACAAGAGATAAGCGCATAATGTGTGCCAGGCAGGCACTGAGCACAGGATGCATCATGGGACTGAGCCCAGGCCTGGTCTTGCTCTCTGCAGCAGCTGGTCTTGGGGGGAGGATCACACTATACCTCTAAATGTGCCTAGACCCCCAGAGGTGCTGGGTGCGGGGAGGCCTTCTGGGTTTCCTAGGAGATCAGATATTCAGCTTGTCTCTTAGACCCCGAAGCCATTACGCATTTGAGGCAAAATGAGAGGAAATGAATGAATAGGATCAATGTAAATTCATTTTGGAAGAGGCCATTATAAATGTTCATCGCGGAAATCCCTTAGAAATTGACCAGCTGCTTTTTTTTTAAGTCAAAAAACCCTTCATGTATAATGATTGGATTTTGTAAAATCCCAAATTGGCTCACAAGTTGAGTCAATAGATTTTTTTATATGTAAATTACATGCAAAAACTTAACAGGTAGAAAAATGGAACGATTCCCATTTTAGTATAAATTATCTTCCATTATTTGAGGACTATGTCAGAAAGTTGGTGTCGGATAGTTGCTTTATGTTTTGTGTAGGAGCTTTTCAATCTGATTTGCATCAGAATGACCAGAGGAAATTTAAAACAAAAATACTCCCAGATCTACTGAATTCCAAATCTCTGGGCGTTTGGGGTCTCAAACCATGCCACCTGTTTTGATTTGCTAAAGCTGCTGAAATGTAACATACCAGAAATGGATTGGCTTTATTTTTTGGTGCATGGTCCAGGAATCGAACCCAGTCTCCAGCCTGCAAAGGGAGCCTTCTACCACTAAGCCACCTGTGGATTGGCTTTTACAATGGGGATTTATTAACTTAAAATTTACAATTCTTATGCCATGAAAATGTCTCAATTAAGGCACCAACAGGATGATACCTGGACTCTGAAGACAGGCTGCTGGCATCTGGGGCACCTCTGTCACATGGGAAGGCACATGGCAGGTATCTGCCGTACTTCGCTCCTGGGTTTCATTGCTTTCAGCTTCTGGTTCCAGGGCTTCCTCTGTGAGTCCTCTCTTAGCTTCTCTAGGGCTTTTCTCTCTGAGCTCTCTCAGCTTTTTCTGTCCTTTATCCTCTCATAAAGGACTCCAGTATCCTCTCATTAAGACCCACCTTGGATGGCATGGGTCAGCTTTCAACTGAAATAACCTAACCAGAAGATCCCATCCACAATAGACTTGCACCCACAGGAATGGATTAAAAGAACATGGCTCCTTCTGGGTTATATGACAGCTTCAAACCAGCAGCCCCCCTTCCGTGATGCCAACGAAGAACTGCAGGGTGTGCAGAGAGAGCAACACCAGGAAGCCAGTCTTGAAGCTACTGATCAAAAACACCCAGAGTCCAAGAGCTTCTTGCTGATTCTGTTGGGTTCTCGGGATACCTTTGCGAATCCCTTTGGTCCAGCCCCTGTTCTCTTTGCCTTTCCACCCCTCAGCCCACACCCACCCCCTGGTTCTGACTCCATCTTGCCCTTGCCCCTTGGGCTACTGCATGGGGACTCTGTCCCAGCCTTGGGATGCACTTATGTCCCAACCCTGATACCTCTTGTTCTGCGGCAAGTTGCACTCCCAAGACAAGCTACCTCCCTTGCTAAGTGGGTAGTTCCCTGCACCCTACAGCTTAACTTTGTCCTGCTATTGGGCTAAAGGAATAAAGAAGAGAAGGAAGGAAGGGCTATAGGAGACCAACCATCTTGCCCTGTCCTGATTAGAAAGCTCCTCAGGTGTTTCTGATGCACCCCCAGTTGGAAACCACCCATCAGAACACCTGTGCATTTAATACACTGCTCACCTCCCTGGAGCAGCCAGGTGAGTCTTTCCTTTGGTGAGGGAAACTCCCTCCATTTGAAATCTGCCTGTCAATCACATTTGGCACCATATTGGGCACTTTGACTGGCCTTGTGAAGACCTTCCATTAGCAGGTCCTCTTTGACCTTTGAGGACCACTTTGATGGCAGGCTGGGGGTGGCTTATGGTGGGGACCTGCAGCTGGCAGGGGGCAGGGTGGGACTCAGGTGCATGTACTGACTCTTTGGACGAATGTCAGAATAGAGAGGTCCACTTCCCTGAGCAAGTCTGGCAGCCCAGGACCCATCTCCACAGGGGCTGAGGGATGTTCTCAAGTGCCATGTGTGTGGGCCTTTATGGGGAAGGTCCTAGGGAGGGGCTTGGAGAAGGCGCTTGCCCCAGGACCTGTGGTACAGCATGTCTCAAGTGTCCATCACTGACTGTAGAAGAGGGATGAAGGGTGGGCAGCCTCTAAACTGAATGGACTATGACCTGGGCAGTTCACTTAATTGGCTCCATCTTACAATGATCATGTGCCTCCTATGGGCAGTTTGGGCCAGGTGCTCGGGATACACAGGTGCATCTGTGGGCCCTGCTCACAGGTGGAGTTTCAGACACGTGGGGAAGGCAGACAGATACTGAGATAAAGGTTTATGATAAAGGTGCGTCAATAGCCGCAAGAGACCCAAGATGGTGGGAGCGGGGACATTCATGTTGTGAGTGGAATGGGGAGAGAAAGATGAGGAATAGGGAAGGCTTCATGGGGGAGGTAACATTTGAATAGGGCCTTGGAGGTTGAATAGGAGCTCACTGGGGGAGAAGAGGGACCATCAGAGACAAAAACATGAGCCCCCAAAGGGCCTGCCATGTTCAGGGGACTCACCGGTAGCATGACGTGGCTTGGTTTGGAGTTCTATCTCCTCTTCAGACCAGCTCCGGCATTCTATTCTGCGATTCTATCCTGTGGTGGGTTCGCTTGGTTGGGAGCTGACACCAAGATGGCCCCCAGTGAGCCTCGCCCCACCTTGAACGGAGCTGCCAAAGTCTGTCGGCCAAGCATGTGGGTTTTGGTGGGGACATAGGTTCAAGGCCAGGTTCTACCACCTCTTTCTGTGTGACCTTTAGTGAAGTTATGGAACCTCCCTGACTTCCAGTTCCCAAGCGGCCACAAAGCCAGCAGTTTAACCAGCACTGGTCAGAGAGCTAGCTGGAGGATTAAGTGAGAAGGTCTTTGTAAGGAGCTCAGCCAGAGCCTGGCACACGGCAGGTGCTTGATACAAGCTCGGTCTTGTAGCTCCTTGGACTGTGGGCGACATCCTCTTGATCCCAGCCACTGGTCCTATGGCCCTTGCCGTGCCAGCCTGGTACCCAGGCCGGGTGTCTCTGGGCGAGGGCCGGCTGTTTAAGGAGGAGGCAGTCTCAGCGGCCATCCCCGAGGAACATTCTCCCGGATCAAGTCGCCGCCCTGCCCGGTGAGATGAGCCTGAGGGTTGAATAACATCCTGCCTGGAAACACCAACACCCTCTGTCCAACACCCCAGGACTCACCGGCTCTCCACCTCTGCCAGTGCGAGTCTCTTCCTGGCTTGGGTGTTTATTTCTCGCCATTTGAAGCGATGATTTAATTCTTGCCTGGGATGTCATTGACCCAAGTTTGTGCTGAAGCAAAACATTTCAGCACCCACCGATTTCCATATAAATAAAAAAACAAGGGAGAGAGAGAGAGAAGAACAAAACCTCAACCAGCGTCTTCGCAAACTATGCGTCTGAAACCTGTTTCTTGAAGATGGATTGCTCCTTTCGGCTGCTAAGAGGTTCTTCTTGACTTGTCAGTTGTTTTATACCCCAAGCCCCCAACATTCTTGGGTATAAATTATTCATTGCCCAGTTAGTGGTTAAAAAAAAAGATACGGGGGCGGGGGACCGAAGCACTTTCTTAATCTTCCAATTTTTTCAGGTCCAAGTTGTTTTTTCCTTCCTGCTGCTGGAAAAGTGGAAATAACTGCGGGGCTCTGCACACTGCAGTTCACGGCTGCAGTCAGAGGAGAGAGAGGTGCTGAGC
>PVIY010047716.1:0-17696 GCA_004026745.1 Myrmecophaga tridactyla | reverse complement strand
CAGACGAGTAGAACATATGGAATAAAAATAAATAATAGGGGGAACAAATGTTAAAATAAATTTAGTTTGAAATGCTAGTGGTAAATGAAAGCGAGGGGTAAGGGGTATAGTATGTATAATCTTTTTAAACTCTATTATCATTTTATTTCTTTCTCTGTTGTCTTTTTATTTCTTTTTCTAAATCGATGCAAATGTTCTAAGAAATGATGAATATGCAACTATGTGATGATATTAAGAATTACTGATTATATATGTAGAATGGAATGATATCTTAATGTTTTGTTTGTTAATTTTTTTTTAATTAATAAAAAAGTTTTAAAAAAAGGGAAAAAAAGGAGCTGGGGTAGCTATACTAACGTTGGACAAAATAGACTGTAAATGCAAAATGGTTGTAAGAGACAAAGAAGGACACTATATATTAATAAAAGTACAATCCACCAAGAATAAATAATAATCATAAATATTTATGTACCTAACCAGGGTACCCCAAAACACATGGAAGCAAACATTGGCAAAACTGAAGGAAAAAATAGGTGTGTCCGCAATAAAAGTTAAAGACTTGCACATACCTCTCTCATCAATAGATAGAACATCTAGACAGAGGATCAATAAAGAAACAGAGAACTTGAATAATATGATAAATGAACTAGACCTAACAGACATATACAGAACATTGCCCTCCAAAAAAACAGGAAATATGTCCCTCTCAAGTACTCAGGGATCGTTCTCCATGAATCATTCTACATACATTTTTTCACAAAACAAGTCTCGATAAATTTTAAAACATTGAAATTATCCAGACCACATTCTCTGAACATAATAGAATGAAGTTAGAAATCAGTAACAGGCAAAGAACTGGAAAATTCACAAATACATGGAGATTGAACAGCATACTCTTAAAGGATCAATGCGTCAAAGAAGAAATTGCAAGAGAAATAATTAAATATCACAAGATGAATGAAAATGAGAGCCCAACATATCAAAACATATGGGATGTTTTGCATTTAAAGTCTATTTTGTCCAACGTTAGTATAGCTACCCCAGCTCCTTTTTTAAAAAACTTTTTTTATTAATTAAAAAAATTAACAAACAAAACATTAAGATATCATTCCATTCTACATGCAACAAGGCAGTGTTGAGAGGGAAATTTGTAGCCTACATTAAAAAAGAAGAAAGAGTTAAAGTCAAAGACCTAATTGCACAAGTGGGGAACTAGAAAAAGAACAGCAAACTGACTCCAAAGCAAGCAGAAGGAAAGAAATAACAAAGATTAGAGTATAAATAAATAAAATTGAGAATTAAAAAGAGTCAACTAAGCCAAAAGTTGTTCTTTGAGAAAATCAATAAAGTTGACATATTCTTAGCTAGATTGACAATGAAAAAAAGACAGAAGATGCAAGTAAATAAAGTCAGAAATGAGAGGGGAGACCTTAATATTGACCCTACAGAAATAAAAAAGGATCTTAAGGGAATATTGTGAACTACTGTATGCCAACAAATAAGACAACTTAGATGAAATGGATGAATTCCTAGAAACCTAAGAACAACCTAAATTCACTCTGGAAAAAAATAGAAAAATTTAATAGACCAATTACAGGTAAACAGATTGAATCAGTGTCAAAGACCTCCCAGCAAAAATAAACACAGTACCAGATGGCTTCACTGGGGAATTCTCTTTTTTTTTTTTTAACCTTTGTCCCCCCTATTATTTGTTTATTTCTTATCCATGTTTTAAAAATTTATTTATTTTTTATTTATGATACATAGCCACATACAAAAACATTCTTATCATATGATCATTCCATTCTTGTTATATAATCAGTAACTCACACTATCATCACATAGATGTATATTCATCATCATAATCATTTCTTAAAACATCTGCATCAATTCGGAAAAAGCAATAAAAAGAAAACAGAAAAAAAATCATACATACCATACCCCTTACCCCTCGCCTTCGCCGATCACCAGCATTTCAATCTACTAAATTTATTTTAACATTTGTTCCCCCTATTATTTATTTATTTTTAATCCATATGTTTCACTTGTCCATCGTCTTATCCATATTTTTAATTCATCTGTCCATACCGTAGATAAAAGGAGCATCAGACAATAAGGTTTTCACAATCACACAGTCACATTGCAAAAGCTGTATCTTCCTATAATCATCTTCAAGAAACATGGCTACTGGGACACAGCTCTACAGTTTCAGGTACTTCCCTCTAGCCACTTGAATACACCATAAACTAAAAAGGGAATATCTATATAATGCATAAGAATAACCTCCAGGATAACCTCTCAACTCTGTTTGAAATCTCAGCCACTGAAACTTTATTTTGTCTCATTGCTCCCCTGCCGCATTTGGTCGAGAAGGTTTTCTCAGTCCCTTGATGCCACATCCTGGCTCATTCTAGGATTTCTGCCCCACGTTGCCAGGGAGGTTTACTTCACAAGTGAATTCAACCAATCATTCCAAGAAAAATTAATACCAGTCCTCCTTTCAAACTCTTCCAAAATGTTGAAAAGATGAGAACACTACCTAACTCATTCCACAAAGCCAATATCATCCTAATACCAAAGCCAGATAAAGATACTACAAGAAAAAAAAAGTTACAGAACAATTTCTCTAATGAATAAAGATGTAAAAATCCTCAGCAAAATACTAGCAAATAGAATTCTACAGCACATTAAGATAATTATACAGCATGATCAAGTGGGTTCTATTCCAGGCATACAAGGGTGGTTCAACACAAGAAAATCAATTAATATAATACACCACGTTAACAAATTGAAAGGGGAAATCTCAAGGTCATCTGGATTGATACAGAAAAAGGCATTTGACAAAATCCAGTATCCTTTTTTTTAATCAAAAACCTTCGAAAGATAGAAATAGAAAGTTCCTCAACATGATAAAGGCTTACTTGAAAAACCTACAGCTATCTTCTTACTCAATGATGAAAGGCTGGAAGCTTCTCCACCAAGATTGGGAACAAGGTAAGGATGCCCACTGTCACCACTGTTATTCAGCATTGTGCCAGAAGTTCTAGCTAGGGCAAGTAGGCAAGAAAAGGAAATAAAGTATTCAAATTGGAAAGGAAAAAGTGAAACTTTCACTATTCACAGATAACATGCTCCTATATGAAAAAAAAGTCCTGAATAATCTATAACAAAACTACCAAAGCTAATAAATGTGTTCAGCAAAATAGCAGGATACAAGATCAACATGCAAAAATAAATTGTGTTTCAAGTCCCCTTCAGGGAATGGCGAGAAAGGGGGAAAATTCAACTTCCCCAAGTTGAATTCTTGATATTCTCACAAGCAGTGCGGACAACCAAAGCTATAGGCTGAGCCCCCAATCTTGGGGTTTGTTCCTATGAAACTTAACCCCGCAAAGGATAGGTCAAGCCTACTTAAAATTTAGGCCTAAGAGTCATCCTCAAGAGAACCTCTTTTGTTGCTCAGATGTGGCTTCTTTCTCCAACCAACACAACAAGCAAACTCACCACCCTCCCCCTGTTTATGTGGGATATGACTCCCAGGGGTGTGGACCTTCCTGGCAATGTGGGACAGAAATCCTGGAGTGAGCTGAGACTCAGCATCAAAGGGATTGAGAAAACCTTCTCGACCAAAAGGGGGAAGAGTGAAATGAGACAAAGTGTCAATGGCTGAGAGATTCCAAACAGAGTCCAGAGGTTATCCTGGAGGTTATTCTTATGCATTAAATAGATATCACCTTGTTAGTCAAGATGTAGTGGAGAGGCTGGAGGGAATTGCCTGAAAATGTAGAGCTGTGTTCCAGTAGCCATGTTTCTTGAGGATGACTGAATAATGTTATAGCTTTCACAATGTGACTGTGCGATTGTGAAAACCTTGTGTCTGATGCTCCTTTTATCTACCTTATCAACAGATGAGTGAAACATATGGAATAAAGATGAATAATAGGGGGAACAAATGTTAAAATACTTTAGATTGAAATGCTGGTGATCAGTGAGGGGGAGGGGTGGAGGGTATGGTATGTATGAATTTTTTTCTGTTTTCTTTTTATTTCTTTTTCTGAATAGATGCAAGTGTTCTAAGAAATGATCACGATGATAATATGCAACTATGTGATGATATTGTGAATTGCTGATCACATATGTAGAATGGAATGATCAAAAGTTAAGAATGCTTGCGTTTGGTGTTTTTTGGTATTTAAAAAAATTTTTTAAATTAATTAAAAAAATAAGTTGTGTTTCTATACACTAGTAATGAATGATCTGAGGAGGAAATAAAGAAAAATTCCATTTACAATAGCAACTAAATAAACAAATATCTAGGAACAGATTTAACCAAGGTGGGAAGGAACGGGAGAAAGAATCTCTGGTGTGAAAAATGAGATAGTGTATACAGAATATGTTTGCAATTCATTGAAAAGGTTCAGTGAATAAGCATACATGAAATGGGTACCCTTAATCTTTAGGAAAAGGGATGGAGAAGGATATGGTTTACTTTTCATTTTATATCCTTTTCTGTAATATTTGAATAATTTTAAATATACATTGATTTTTTTTTGGAATAAAAAACAAAACCAAGAGAAAGGGCTGAGGCAAGATGAAGCATCTAATATGTATCTTACAACCCAGGGAGCTTCTAACATACCATGAAGACATCCTTCAAATCTCTATTATAAATCAACCCACTAATACTATATTTCAAAAACCGCCATAATGATAAATATAAGAGAGATAATATTTCCTTTTGGAATAAGGGAATAAAGTCTGTATTACTCTGGTAAGCAAGAAAGTATCATGATGTAGCGATGTAGCACATACATATTCATGTTTAGATTTTCTTACTCTGAAATTTGTCTTAGAACTATTTTGGCAATTAAGTACTAAGGGTACATATTATATATTATAATGCATTTGAAGGGATTATTTATCTTTAGCAGTCATAGGTATATCATGTAGATTCCCAAATTTTGTGATAAAACACCATTTTGGAGGGCGCTTATTTTTTATTCATTGATTACTCATTGAAATGCTTTATTAGTCACTGATATACACAAAATAGAGACTATTCTTGCTCTCATGAAAGTTATATACTAGTGAAAGTTATATATTTTAAAATACAAAAAAACACCAAACCAATAATTTAAAAAGTTTTATAACAGCTAGTGATAGGAAAAGTACAGACCGCATTGGGAGTATAAATGCAAAGTGATGAAATAAACTTTGGAAATGCTGCCTACTTCCTGAGATCTGCTTTGGTGATTAGCATGGTAAAAGTTCTGAGAAATCACTAAGATTAATGATTAAATAAATTTTATCTTTTTCTTGATATAATTTTTTAAACCCACTCTCACCCCATCAGATTTCCTTAATACCAGTTTCTATTATGGTTCATTTATTCTTTCTACACTGAATTCTAGTGCCAAATTAAAATGTGTGCCATGCCATAAATCACCATTTAAGAAAATTCTACTAAAATTAAGAACAATTTCATTGGTTTCCTAATGATTTGATACTGAGTTTTAAATGCATTAGTCTATTCAATGGCCATGATCAATAACATAAAAACTTCAATTCATAAATATAACTCAGAGGCCAATATATTTCAAGGCCATACAATGACTAAAAGATTTAGTACTGCCTCTCCCTAGGAACCCAGCACTAAGGTGACTTGCACTTTCAGATCTCATTTATGTTATATTATTTATTTCTAAGCTTTTGGGAAGCAATTTTATGCCCCCCTCCCATTCCCCCCATCTGACATCCCCACCCAACCTCCCATGTTCACATGATATACTTAGGACTAAATGGAAGTAGGTGGAATGAGGAAAGGGGCCAGAGAAACCCTCAAAAAGGAGGGGTTGGCTTTTTTTTAATTTTGGAAGCATATAACATAAAATTTGCCATTTTAACCATTTTAAGTGTATAATTCAGTGGCATTATTTACATTCATAATATTGTGCTACTATCAGTACCTTTCATTACCAATTTTTTTTTATCACCCAAAGTAGAAACTCTGTAGCAATTAAGTCCCCTGTGGTAGTTAGATTCCAGTGTCAACTTGGCTAGGTGAAGGTGCTTAGTTCTATTGCTGTGGTCAGGAGCCAATGGCATGTGAACCTCATCTGTTGTTGATTACATCTGCAGTCGGCTAGGAGGCATGCCTGCTGCAATGAATGATGTTTGATTTAATTGACTGGTGCTTAAATGAGAGACTCAACGTAGACAGCCCAAGCAGCTCAGCATACCTCATCTCAGCACTAACAGCTCAGTCCAGGTCTTTGGAGATGCAGAAAGAAATCACCCCAGGGAAAGTTGCTGGAACTCAGAGACCTGGAGAGAAGGCCAGGAGAGACCATCCTGTGCCTTCCCACCTAAGAAAGAACCTCAGTTGAAAGTTAGCTGCCTTTCCTCTGAAGAACTAACAAAATAAATCCCCTTTTATTGAAGCCAAGCCATCTCTGGTGTGTTGCATTCCAGCAGCTAGCAAACTAGAACATCCCCCTTCCCACTCCTTCCAGCCCCTGGTACCTTTCATCAATGTTCTGTCTCTGTGAATTTTTTAATTCTAGTTATTTCATTTAAGTGGAATCATATAATAGTTATTTTCTGCCTGGCTTCTTTTATTAAGCTTAATGTTTCCTGGTTCATCCATGTTGTAGCATGAATCAGAACTTAATTCCTTTTTATGGCTGAATATTACTCCACTGTATGCATATACCACATTTTACTTATCCACTCATCTGTTGATGAATACTTAAGTTGATTCCACTTTTGGCTATTGTGAATAATGCTGCTATAGAAGATGGTTCTTGAAATGAGCCTTGGAAAAGAAAATAAAAAGAGAAAAGACATTCCATGGAGTATAAGGAAAGGAACAGAGGTATGAAATATTTCACCCTATGGCTAAGACCTGGGCACTCTACCAAGTTCTTGCTGGCTCTGACTCCTGCATTGCCAGCCACTGGATGGAGTTTTGTTCCAAACTGGATAGCCCTGCTCATCCCATCTTTTGGCAGTAGACCCTGTCCTGATAGAGTCCAGATGTCTATGACTATTTGGACAGCCAGCTCTCTTTTTCTGGAGCTCAGACTTGTAGCCAGGTTAGTGTTCCTGGACTTATGTTTTGTCTGCACCCCATCCTCATTTAGCATTCTTTGAAACTTGAGCTTGAGTGAATTATGACAGGCTTCATTGCTAACTTACAATTCTTACAGAATTTTTAAAATTTAGTCATTACTGTAATTTAGAGCACTTATAATCATTATTAATTAAATAAATGTTTGAAATGTTCTTTGTATGAGACAACGCATTAGTCCCTTTTAGAAATAAATATCTACTCTTATGGATCTTAATCTTAATGCTATAGCGGAACTAATAAAATATATAAATATTGTAAAACATATTTGGATATCAAGTACCATTTAGACAGGCAGGCACATATTGTTAAAATGGTCCTTAGGAATCACCTCTGTGGCCATATAACAAGCATTTTTTATTGCATAGAGGTAATGATTAATGCAGAATTCATTAATCTTTCTCCTAGTAAATGAAGCTAAATTTTTTACCAAGAAATTATCTCTTGGAATATACTTTTTATTTTTTAATGTCTGATCTTATTTATTTATAACTCTTAGAAAATCTTATTTTTGACTGGACTCAGGCTTAGAGATAGAAGCTCTCAAAGAGGACAGCCTCTGTCTCTTGGCACTCTATTCCTGGCATTTTTCTTTGGCCTCCTTCATTCTCTTGGTCAAAAGTTTAGTATATTCTGTGGCCTTTTCCTTATTTTTCTTAGTCTGTTGCTTCTTCAGGGCAATATGCCTACATTTATGTTGCAGGAAACATGGAGTAACAAGATGAATCTTGGGTGCTTTGGTCCTAGGTTTCTTACCTTCTTTGTTCAGGGGGTTTCTCACAACATACTGGTAGACATCATCTTATTTAGAGAGATTGAAAAGTTTGTGGATTCTGCTGGCTTTTTTGTGCCCCTGTGATGAGGCACAGTAGTATCAGCCAGTCCAGGAATTTCCTTCTCTCCCCCCCCCCCTTTTTTTTTTTTACAATAACCCAGTTGAGAACACTCAAATTGGCATCCATAATGCAACCCTGAACAGATTTGCACGTTCTTTCTCCAGTTCTCCTGGGTTTATAGCAGGAATGCCCATTGCTCAGTAAAAAGTGGACACACCGGAAGCTAAAGATTCAGGCAGATGCCAGCCACATGCCTTCCCAGCTGACAGATGTGTTCCGGGTAGAATCAGCCTTTCTTGAGTGACGGTAACCTCTTGTTGATGCCTTAATTTGGACATTCTTACAGCCTTAGAACTATAAACTTGCAACTTATTAAATTCCCTTTTTAAAAGCCAAAAAGAGAGAGAGAGAGAGAGAGAGAGAGAGAGAGAGAGAGAGAGAGAGAGTCTACAGCCATGGGTCAAGACATCCTGCTTCATGGGGAAATCCTGTTTGTTGTTTCCACCACTGATTCGGACAACATAACCCTTCCATTTTTTGCCCAGAGGATCAGCAGCAACTTCTGTGGCCATTCACATCTCATAAAAAGTATGAAGTTTGTGCTCATTGTCCACTTCAATGAGCTTCTGACAGCCAGTGGCTGGGAAGGAGACGTTCAGGTTCATGCTGAAGCATCAGACAGCCTTCGTGGTGCCACAAAAATGGCATATACTCTTTTTTTAAAAAAATAATTTTATTGTGAATTATTTATGTACATACAGTCCAAACATATTATACAACCAATGGCTAACAATATCATCACATAGTTGTGTACTCATCACCACAAACATTTTTAGAACATTTGTATCACTCCAGAAAAGAAATAAAAAAAAAAAAACTCATGCATCCCATACCCCTTTCCCCTCCCACTCATTGGCCACCAGTATTTCAATCTACCCAATTTCTTTACCCTTTATTCCCCCCCATTATTTATTTATTTTTATTCTTATTTTTTACTCCTCTGTGAATATCCTGGACAAAAGGAGCATCAGACACACAATCTTCACAATCACACAGTCACATTGTAAAAGCTATATAGTTACACAGTTCTCTTCAAGAATCAAGGCTACTGGAACACAGTTCAACAGTTTCAGATACTTCCCTCTAGCCACTCCAATATACCATAAACTAAAAAGGGATAGCTATATAATTGGCATACACTCTTGATTGGTTAGTCTAACAGTTTTTCTTAAAACTTCTTTTATGTTTCCCAGCTCTCATTGTGGGACGTAAAAGGAGCCTTCCTTGTGGCTAGAGTTAGCTGTGTAACCTAGCCCTGGTTAGATATAAAGGAAAGTTTCCTGGGGAGGTTTTCTGGGAAAGTTTTTATTTATAAAAGAATAAGGCCTAAGAGGGGTTCCTTGACAGTGTTCTGTTGCCCATCTTCCTGCTGTGAACATGGAAATAATGCTTGAAGGTGCAGCAGTCATTCTGTGACCATGAGTTGGCAAGTGTGAATACAGAACACTTGGGTCATTATTGGCATTGTTGACTCCTGAACCAATGCCAGTAATTGCTTAAATCTGGACTTGTATTTGAGAGAAAAATAGAACCCTATTTGTTTAAGCCACTATTTATCAGAATTTTTTCCTTCCTTTTAGCTGATACAGTCTAACTGATACATGTCCCCTCGTTAATTTCATTTTATGTGCTTAGGGTAAAGTTCTACCCCCAGCTCCAAGGGTAAACAGGTGTCATAGGCCTGGTCAATCAGAACAGGATCACTCTGTGCCCATAATGATTGGTTTGGGGTGGTCATGTGGCCCAATACTTTTCAAACTGCTGGAGAAGAGAAGCTCTTTCTGTTTCTTATTGGATTTAAATCACTGGAGAATCTCAGATTTTAGCTGTCGCCTGCAGCATGATGTATGAATGCAAAATGAAACCAGCAAAGCAGAGAACAAAGCTCAGTATGTAAACACTTGAGCCTAGTGACATTGTTTGAGTCCCTGGTTTAAGCTGTGTTTAAAGGTAAAACTACCCCTAAAATATTCCATTTCACAAGATGATACATTCTCTAAATAGCCAAAGTCAGTTTGTCAAAATAGTCTCAATTGACATAATTGACAAACTCTAAGTTGTGGGAAAGTGTTTTCTAGGAGTTCAAAGTAACAAAAAATAAGTACATACTTGAGGGAGTGTAGCTTCTGATATTATTTATACTGACAAGTTTAAATCCACAAGGTCAGGGTGGTGCAAATGGTTGCTCACCTCATTCCCTCTCTCATGGCCTTTATTGCCATCTGATATTTTTCCATTTTGACAGCATAAAAGTTTTCAAAGAACAATGAGATTGATTGTCCTTAGGAAGATGGCGGTGTATGAAGCTCCAGGAATCAGTCCCTCCACCAAAACAACTATTAAACTGGCAGAAACTGTTTGAATCATGTCCAGAGTCTAGGGAAGAGTAGGAGGAAGAGTCTGGTAAACTGCAATAATTACTAGTAAGTTTCATACTCCCTGCACCAGCTACCATCTATCTTCTCCCAACCTCATTGCAGGCAGCAGTGGGGACTGGAGTTTCAGCTCCTGGCACAACTTCCTGCTGCCAGGGTGGGTCATGTAGAACTGATCCTCCAAACTCTGAGAGTATGTGGTTTGATCGCAGATCTCCATCTTTGATCAGCTACTTCAGATTGCTGGGCCAAACCCCTCCATCAACAGATAGAAAGCAAATCTTAAAGACATTAAACTTCTTCAAAGCTATGGAAAACAGTTAAAGGGCTGCATTAACCAGGCAAGTGCTGATTCAAGAAAACACAGCTCCAAAAGCCATAGAAAAAGCTCCTAGAGCCTTTGCTGGCCTTTCCCCCACCCCTCCACAAGACAGGGTGGAGCCAGTTTGCACTCCCATTGTGGGTTCGTGGTCCTATTACAGAGGAAACAGAGTGGCCCCTGTGTGCAATGGGGTACATGTAGTCAATGCCAATCTATCAATTGAAGTCTAGAAACTGAGCTGGGGAACATGTTTCATGCTTACCTAACCAGAGTTTGTCCTGAGAGCATAAAGACCTCTTACAGACAGAGGTAAGAATTAATTAATCCACTAACTTGAAGAACCTGGGGCAAAGGACTACCTGTATTAAGTTACTCAAGAGAGCACCCAGGAGGAGGGGAAGGAGGTCTATTTCAAAGAGTGTAGAGGGGGCCTTTACTTAAATTCTATAAACTGTAAGCAGGGAATTCCTAAGGCCCCTAGCAAGCCCGAGCCCAGAAAAAGAAGCAGGGTCCATTGCTCTGGCTCCACACAGGCTCAGTTAAGATAGAGAGGAACCTACACTTCACATTTGCCTTGGGCTGATCTTCTTGACAGAAGGGCTAAATTCTGAAGGAGACCACTAGCCAAAGCCCAGCAAATTTGCAATGACTGAAATGTGCTTTTTGCTTTGGTTTGTTATGATTAATTTTCATTAATAAAAATTTCTGTCATATCACTAGCTGGACGTGTGTCCAGACAGCTCAGGATCTAAATCACTGAGTTAACACTTTACAATAGTAAAATGTACAGTGTGCAACAAAAGATTATAAGACAAAGAAATAGGAAAAGGTGGCCATCCAAAGGAACAAGAAAAAAAAATCCAGGAACCATCAATGAAGAAGACAAGATTTTGGATTTACCAGACAGAGACTTAAAAAAAGATCTTCAGGTTATAAAGGAAAACATAGAGAAGGAACTAAAGGATATGAGGAAAACAGTGAATGAACAATGTGGGGATCTCTCCAGAGAAATGCTGGAGTTGAAGAACACAATAACTGAAATGAAAAATTCATTAGAAGGTTTTGACAGCAGATTGAAGGTGGCAGAAGAATCAGTAATCTTGAAGATAAGACAACTGAAATGACTCAGACTGAGGAGCAGAAAGAAAAAATAAAAAAGAGCAAACAAAGCCTAAAAGAACTTTGGAACACCATCAAACATACCAATATACACATTATGAGAGTCGCAGAAGGAGAAAAAAGAGAGAAAGGGGCAGAAGGAATATTCAAAGAAATAATGGCAGAAAAATGCCCAAACATAATGACATGAACATGCACATTCCAGAAACCCAATGAACTTCAAATAGGATAAACTCAAAGAGAACAATGATCAGACACTTAGTAATCAAATTGTCCAATGCCAAGGACAAGGAGATGATTCTGTAAGGTGCAAGAGAAAAGGAAGAAGTTATATTAAAAAGTTATATATTCTTACCCCAATAAGAATAAGCATCAATTTCTCACCAGACATCCTGGAGGCAAGAAGGCAGTGGTACTAAGTATTTAAAGTGTTGAAAGAAAACAATTGCCAATTAAGAATTATATATTTGATGAGACTTTCTTTAAAAAATAAGGGAGAAAAGGAAAAACCTGAAATAGTGGAATGGTAACCCATAACAAACTCTGAAATCTGTTCTGTATCTACTAGTTGAAGTGTACTTTGAAGAAAATAAAATTGCCTTTTCTTCCTTTTCTTTGTATATATTAATATTTACCAATAAAAAACGTTTTAAAAAATAAAGGAGCGATTAAGACATTCCCAGATAACCTGAAGCTGAGAAAGTTCATCACTGCCAGACCTACCTTGCAAATAATGCTAAAAAGGGAATTCTTCAGACAGAAAGGAAAGGATACAGCATGGTGATTCAAACTAGTATAATGAAATAATGACATCAGGTAAAGAAGCCTTATGGCTAATTATAAATGCCAGTACTATTATATTGCATTTTTTGGTATGAAACTCTATTTACTTTTTACAGGATCTAAAATGTAAATGCATAAGATATAATTATAAATCAGTGGTCTGGGACATACATTGTACAAGGATGTAATTTCTTCCAAGCTCACAAAAAAGCTTAAGAGTAAAGGAATAGTGTATGTGTATGTTATTGAAGTTAATACCAAATACAACATGAATGTTATAGACTTAAGTTGTTAAATTTTAACACCATGGTAACTACAAAGAAAATCATGAAAAATATATTCTGAAGAAGTGAGAAGAGACTCAAAATGATACAATACAAAAAATAAAATAAACATGAGGAGGCAATGATGAAAGAATTGAGGGTCAAAAAAGGTGTGAGATTTACAAAAACAAAATAGCAACTGTCAGAAGAAAGTCTTGCATTATCAAAAGTTACCTTGAATGGATTAAACTCCCTGTGAAAAGGCAGACATTGGTAGAATGGATAAAGACGTGTGACCCAACTAAACGCTGTTTGCAAGAGATTCACCTTAAATTCAAAGACACAATAAGGTTGAAACTGAAAGGATGGAAAAAATACGCCATGCAAATAGTAACCAAAAGATAGCTAGGGTAACCATGCTAATATCATGAAACTTCAACTTCTGTGTGAGACTAAAGCAAGAAATGTTTGTTTGGTATAAAATTTATATTTTGACTAGTGCCTTTCCTAATTTAACTTATATGGACAGTTTAATTGAACACTGTAGTATATGGAACCTTGAATAGGGCATGATATTTTGTAGATTTATCCAGTGTGATGCCCCAATAAATTCCAGGGAAATTTGAATAATGAATAAAGAAGTATTTGCAAAATCCCCTTGGGGGAATGGCGAGAAAGGGGGAAAATTCAACTTCCCTATTTGGAGAATTTCTAATATTTTCACAAGCAGTGGGGACAACCAAATCAATAGACCAAGCCCTCAGTCATGGGGTTTGAGCATTTGAAACTTATCCCCTCAAAGCATAGACTAAGCCTACTTAAACTTAGGCCTAAGGGTCACCCCCAGAGAACCTCTTTTGTTGCTCAGATGTGGCCCCTTTCTCTCTCAGCCAGCATGGCAAGCAAACTCACTGACCTCCCCCTCTCTACATGGGACATGACTCACAGTGGTGTAAACTTCCTTGGTAACGTGGGACAGAAATTCTAGATTGAGACTCAGCATCAAGGGATTGAGAAAACCTTCTTGACCAAAAGGGGGAAGGGAGAAATGAGACAAAATAAAGTGTAAGTGGCTGTGAGATTTCAAACAGAGTTGAGAGGTTATTCTTACACATTATAAAGATAGCCCCTTTTTAGTTTAAGATGTATTAGAGAGGCTAGAGAGAAGTACCTGAAACTGTAGAGCTGTTCTCCAGTAGCCATGTTTCTTGAAGATGATTGTACAATCGTATAGCTTTCAAAATGTGACTGTAATTGTGAAAACCTTGTGTCTGATGCTACTTTTATGTATGGTGTGGTCAAATGAGTAAAAAATATGGATAAAAAATAAACATAATAGGGCAAACCAATGTTAAAATAAATTGAGTAGATTGAAATACTAGTGATCAATGAAAGGGAGTGGTAAGGAGTATAGGAAAAAGAAATAGGGGGAACAAAGGTTAAAATATGTTGGGTAGATAGAAATACTAGTGGTCAATGAGAGGGAGGGGTAAGAGGTATGGTATGTATGAGGTTTTTCTTTTCTTTTTTAATAATTTTTTATTAATTAAAAAATTACAAGAAAGAAACGCAAACATCCTTAATATATGCTCATTCCATTCTACATATATAATCAGTAATTCACAATATCATCACATAGTTGCATATTCATCATCATGATCATTTCTTAGAACATTTGCATCACTTCAGAAAAAGAAATAAGAAGACAACAGAAAAATAAAACAAAAACAGAAAAAGAAAAAAAAATTTACATACCACACCCCTTACCCCTCCCTTACATTGATCACCAGCATTTCAAACTAAGTTTATTTTAACATTTGTTCCCCCTATTATCTATTTTTATTCCATATGTTCTACTCGTCTGTTGACAAGGTAGATGAAAAGAGCATCAGACACAAGGTTTTCACAATCACACAGTCACATTGTGAAAGCTACACCATTATACAATCATCCTCAAGAAACATGGCTACTGGGACACAGCTCTACATTTTCAGGCAGTTCCCTCCAGCCTCTCCATTACATCTTGGATAACAAGGTGATATCTACTTAATGCCTAAGAATAACCTCCAGGATAACCTCTTGACTCTGTTTGGAATCTCTCAGCCATTAACACTTTGTCTCATTTCACTCTTCCCCTTTTTGGTCGAGAAAAGGTTTTCTCAATCCCTTGATGCTGATTCTCAGCCCATTCCAGGATCTCCATCCCACGTTGCCAGAAAGGTCCACACTCCTGGGAGTCATGTCCCATGTAGACAGGGGGAGGGTGGTGAGTTTGCTTGTTGTGTTGGTTGGAGAGAGAGGCCACATCTGAGCAACAAAAGAGGTTCTCTTCAGGGTGACTCTTAGGCCTAATTTTAAGTAGGCTTGACCTATCCTTTGTGGGGTTGTTTCATGTGAACAAACCCCAAGACTGGGGGCTCAGCCTATAGCTTTGGTTGACCACACTTCTTGTGAGAATATCGATAATTCAATTTGGGGAGGTTGAATTTTCCCCCGTTCTCACCATTCCCCGAAGGGGACTTTGCAAATACTTTTCCACGCACTGATCAAATCACTCTGGGATTCATCAGGGCACCACTCTGGACAAACCAACAAAATCTAATGTCCTACTCAAGGTTCCGTGCACTTATGTTGTTCAACCAACTATCTACATAAGTTATATTAGGAAATGCACTAGTCAAAATATAAATTTTGTACCAAATAAACATTTTTTGCTTTAGTCTCACACATAAGTTAAAATTTTAAAATATTACCATCTATTTTCAGCACCCTGCAGTAATGACATTCCTTTGTTCTTCCTCATGCAAAAACATTTTTAAATTTGTACATTTAGTCATTATTATTATACACTCTAGGCATTCCTAGATTATACCATCTCAATCTTTATCGTCTATCTTTCTTTGTGATTTCGTTTATGCCCCCAGCCCTCCACCCTCTATCATTCTTACACTCAGCTTCATTCAGTGTTTTAACATAATTGTATTATAGTTAGGTAGTGTTGTGCTGTCCATTTCTGAGTTTTTATATTCAGTCCTTTTGCACAATCTGTATCCTTTCAGCTCCACTTCCACAATATCTTACCCTATTTCTATGTCCTGATGGTCTCTGTTACCAACGAAATATTCCAAGTTTATTCACTAATGTCAGTTCATATCAGTGAGATCATACAGTATTTGTCCTTTTGTTTTTGGCTAATCACATTCAGCATAATGTCCTTAAGGTCCATCCATGTTGTTATATACTTCATAACTTGATTCTGTCTTATAGCTGCATAATATTCCATTGTATGTTAATGCCACAGTTTGTTTAGCCACCCATCCATTGATGGACATTTTGGCTGTTTGCATCTCTTGGTAACTGTAAATAATGCTGCTACAAACATTGGTGTGCAAATGTCGATTTGTGCCCTTGCTCTCATGTCCTTTGAATAGAGACAGCATATAGATGGGTCTTGTTTTTTAATCCATTCTGCCAGTTTATGTCTTTTGATTGGGGAGTTTAATCCATTAACATTTAGTGTTATTACTGCACTGGGTAGTACTTTCTTCTACTATTTTGCCTTCTGGATTTTATATGTCATATCTAATTTTCCTTCTTTTTACCTTTACTCATAGTCTTCCTTTCTACACTCTTCTCCACACCTCTCTCTTCTGTCTTTTCCTATCTGTCTCTAGTGCTCCCTTTAGTATTTCTTGCAGAGCTGGTCCCTTGGTCACAAATTCTCTCAGTGATTTTTTGACTGAAAATGTTTTAATTTCTCCCTCATTTTTAAAGGACAATTTTGCTGGATATAGAATTCTTGGTTGGCAGTTTTTCTCTTTTAATAATTTAAATATATCATCCCACTGTCTTCTCGCCTCCATGGTTTCTGCTGAGAGATCTATGCATAGTCTTAGTGGGCTTCCCTTGTACGTGATGGTTTGCTTTTCTCTTGCTGCTTTCAAGATTCTCTCTTTCTCTTTGACCTCTGACATTCTGATTAGTAAATGTCTTAGAGTACATCTATTTGGATCTATTCTCTTTGGGGTATGCTACACTTCTTGGATCTGTAATTTTAAGTCTTTCATAAGAGTTGGGAAGTTTTCAGTGATAATTTCCTCCATTCGTTTTTCTCCTCCTTTTCCCTTCTCTTCTCCTTCTGGGACACCCACAATGCATATATTTGTGGACTTCATATTGTCCTTCAATTCCCTGAGTCCCTGCTCATATTGTTCCATTTTTTTTCTTTTTCTTGCCAGATTTCAGATCTTCCATCCTCCAGTTCAGAAATCCTATGTTCTGTCTCTCAAAATCTACCATTGTAGGTTTCCATTGTTTTTTTTTTCATCTCCTCTACCGTGCCTTTCATTCCCATAAGTTCTTTGATTTGTTTTTTCAGACTTTCAATTTCTTCTTTTTGTTCATTCCTTGCCTTCTTTATATCTTCCCTCAATTCATTGATTTGGTTTTTGATGAGGTTTTCCATGTCTGTTCGTATATTCTGAATTAATTGTTTCAGCTCCTGTATCTCATTTGAATTGTTGGTTTGTTCCTTTGACTGGGCCACATCTTCAATTTTCCTAGTGTAATTTGTTATTTTTTTGCTGGCATCTAGGCATTTAATTACCTTAATTAGTTTATTCTGGAGATTGCTTTCACTTCTTTTACCTAGGGTTTTCTTGCTGGATGAATTTGTTGTCTATCTGTTCGTTGACATTCAGTTCAGCTTTATCTGGACCTCTAGCTTAGGTTTTGTTTAACAGAGGAGAATTTTTCAGTTCTTAATTTCTTGTTTCTTGCCCTACTTGTATGGTGCCTTCCCCCCCCCCC
>PVIY010047715.1:0-17690 GCA_004026745.1 Myrmecophaga tridactyla | reverse complement strand
GAACAATGATATAGCTTTCACAATGAGACTCTGTGAATGTGAAAACCTTGTGTCTGATGCTCCTTTCAGCTACTATATCAACAAAAGAGTAGAACATATGGAATAAAAATAAATAATAGGGGGAACAAATGTTAAAATAAATTTAGTTTGAAATGCTAGTGATAAATGAAAGCAAGGGGTAAGGGGTATGGTATGTATATTCTTTTTTTCTCTATTATCGTTTTATTTCTTTTTCTGATGTCTTTTTATTTCTTTTTCTAAATCGATGCAAATGTTCTAAGAAATGATGAATATGCAACTATGTGATAATATTAAGAATTATTGATTATATATGTAGAATGGAATGATGTCTTAATGTTCTTTTGTTAAGTTTTTAATTAATAAAAAAAAGTTTATAAAAAAAATTCAAAGCAATCTCAACTGAAATGAAGGAAATTGGCAAAAATATTCAAGAACTTTTTCAAAAAAGAAAAACAAGTTACTTGGCCCCCAGAAAGCAAAATAAAATCAACTGCTATAGAAATTATAACCCTTTACCACTGGTACTAGAAATGAAATCAAGACATAACACAAGTAAACATAGGAATTCAGTTTTAGATAAATATGACATTTCAAAACAATGGGAAAAATATGAATTCTTTATTAAATTTACCAGGAAGTCACCCATTCAAACCTCAGTTATACTGATCTAAACTTATACCCAGAAGCCTCATAAATATGGAAAACTTGAGTGCCAACAGACACCATTTTATATGACAATATTTGCAATATATTCAACAAAAGATTAATACCTAGAAAATATCAAGAGATCTTAAAAAAAAATAAAAAGGTACACGGCCTATGGTAGAGACTTAGATACACTATATTCCTAGACTTCCCTGCTGTGGATGTGGGTTTGTGACTAACTTCTCAGCAAGGAACCCAAGAAGAAGTGAAAAATGTCACTTCACATTCTGGGGTTTCAGACATCCCGGCAGGCAACCTACAGCTCTACTGTTTCCCCATCCCATTGTCTAGACCCCTCTAGATTCCAAGCCTAGACTTTGAGGCAATGAAAAGACTCAAGGGAACCCAAGTGCTCAAATGACAGCAAAAGCTCTTGGGACCAATTACGTGAGAAATATCTTCCCTAAAGTAATCAATTATTGATGGTCTGTAAAAGCAGTGTGGCAGGCAGAATAATGACTCTCAAAAGTACCCAAGTCCTAATCCTTGGAACCCGTGATTATGTTATCTTACATGGGCAAAAGGGACTTTGCAGATGTGATTAAGTTAAGGATCTTGAGATGGGAAGATTATCTTGGAATATCCAAATGGATCCAATGTAATCACAAGGGTCCTTAAAAGAGGGAGATAGGAAGGTCAGAGTGATGTGAGGAAGGGGACATAAGCCAAAGAAAGCATGCAGGCAGCCTCTAGAAGCTGGGAAAGGCAAGGAAACGGATTCTCCCTCAGAGCCTCCAGAAGGAATGCAGCCTTACTAGCCATTGTTAAGACTTCTGACCTCCAGAACTGTAAGACTTTTTAAAAAATATTTTAAAATTTTCTATTGTGGTAATAAAATATATATTGCATAACATTCCTCATTTTAACCACTCAAGTATATAGCTCAGTGGTATTAATTACATTCAAAATGCTGTACTACCCTCACCACCCTCTATTACCAAAACTTTTCCATCATCCCAAACAGAATCCCGGAACCCATTAAGCATTAACTCCCCAGACCAAACCCCATTCTGTCTTTATTATTTGCATATTCTAATCATCTCATAAAAGGGAGTTCATTTAACATTTGGTCCTTTTGTGTCTGGCTTATTTCACTCAACATGAGGTCTTCAAGATTTATCCATGTTGTAACAGGTAACAGAACTTCATTCTTTTTTAAGACTGAATAATATTCTATTGTATGGATATACCACATTCTGTTTTATCCATTCATCTACTGATGGACAGTTGGGTTGCTTTCCCTTTTGGCTTTTATAAATAACCTGCTACGAATATTGATGTACAGATAGATATCTGTCCAAAGCAATATGTGCTGTTTTAAGCCAATAATTTGTGGTAATTTGTAATAACAGCAATATAAAACCCATACAACAATCTAACAATACTCAAACTAATAACATGACAATTCACAGAAAATATTCAAATGGCCATGAAAAGATCTCCAATATCAGTAGAATCAGGGAAATATAAATTTCACATGGTGACAAGGATTTGGGTATGCATTCTTATATGTTGTTGATGGTCTTTAAAATTGGTGAAACCTTTTGAAAGGCAGTTTGGCAGTTTAAAATTTAAATACATGTCCTTTCACTTACTAAATCTATCTCTGGCAGGTGGTAATTGTGAAATGGGTAAGAGCACAGGATCTGGAAGGTGACTGCAGTTTGAATCCCTGTTCTACAATAAATACATATAGGCTGTGTGACTGGGAAGTATCTTAAGTTCTCAAGCCTCAGAAATGACACCTCTACAAAATGGAGATTATAATACTTGGTATGAGAATTTGGCAATAAAATGTAATTATCATAATGCTTAGTACATAGTTTGATAAATAATAGCTATTATGAATGTGATATAAACTACATACACATGTTCAAAAACGGTGGTAATTGCTTTATTGTTAGTGTAAAATAAATGAATACAATTTGGAATCAATAGAAGCTATTAAGCAAATTATGGCACATCATGGAACATTCTCCAAGGCACACTATAAAAATGAAAAAAGCCAAGTAGCTAGTTAATTTATATAGTATAATTCATTTATTATTTTCCAAAAACTGTACATAGGTACATATATTCATATGTAAAAACAGAGAGAGTTCATGGATAAAGACAACTGTTGACAATGGCTCCTCTCTCTTGGAAAGAGTGAAGGAATAAGGATGTGAGGGAACATAAAGGTAGGTTTTCATATTTTTCCCAAATAGTACAGTTTTGAATTGTTAGAATATGTTCAATGAAAATTATTCATGGAACCTTCACATCATCTTAAAAATAGGCAATAAAAAAAAAATTACAGCTGTGTTGGTTTGGGAAGTGTGCAGGGAGAACAGAATGCCACTCACACTGACTGAGCTTTCTCTTCTTTTTAGGATCATTTTCCTTCAGGAATGCCCCTCCACAATATGGCAAGGCTGCCAATTATTACACAGCTCTACCCATTCTACCCCTCACAGAGGTGGACACATGATCCAAGCAAGATCAATTAGAATCCTTTCTAGAATGATACAAATGGTGGGAAGAGCTCTATTTCTGAAATATTAAGCAATAAGGATCAAGGAGCTACCAGAGGCAATTATTGCTACCAAGTGGGGAGAGAATGTCTGAGAATGAAGTCAAAATATAAGAAAAAAAAACTAAGACATTTATTGACTAGGAGAAAGAGAAATCCACAAAGATACATTCAGATTACAGCATCGTGGATAGCTTCCTACCTATTAACCCCTGGATAACCTAAGTTAGTTTTAATTTGGTCACTTAAAAGAGGAAGAGTTCTAAAAAACACACATATCATTTGGCAAAAAGCATATAATTTGGTTTTCTTACAAGGGCCTGGGTGGCAAAGCCAGGAGGGCTGCCTGAGGGAGAATGATTATAGCGAGTAATTCCCAAGGTGGCATTTGTCAACCATTGAGCCAAAATCAAAAGTTTACAAGGAAGGAAATGATGCTTAAAATGACACCTTAATATTTAAAAGCATAGTACTCGGCAGCATAGGGAAGTGTGGAATTTAGTTTGTCCTCTAGAACAGCTAGTAAATAATTAGGAACTGTCAGAACAACTGTTTGGGGGACATCCATGATCAAACACACATTGTACACCAGTCCGAAATGAGTGGAAGAGCTGAGATCATAGCAAAGATCAAGTAAAGCTCCCAAGCTGCAGAGACTGGTGCCCCTCCCCAACTGGCATGACAGGCTTTATTGGAGATACTTCCTCTTGGGAAAAAAAATGGTTTCAACTAGTAGCAAGGCAAGGTAGCTCAACCAAGGTGCAACTGCAGTTTTAATTAACAAAGTTGGACTGCTGAATACAAGCTTCAAGCACAGATGAACCCAGAGAAAGCAGGAAAATAATCCTAAGGTCTCCCTGCAGAGAGGAGACAGGGTTGTGGAGGAGAAAAGAAGAATATGAGTGAGCTGAGCTATGAATACTGGAAAAGGGCTAACTAACATCGTCTGTTAATTGTCACAAAGGCAATATACCAAAGCTAAATGCCAATAAGGGGGATAAAAAGGAGGGGTATTTCTTTTTATTTTTCTTATTCTTTATTTAAAAAAAAATTTTTCCTATTCTTCTTTCTTTGTGGAAGAAATGGAAATGCTTTCATATAGATTGTGGTGGTGAATGCATAACTACACGATTATACAGGGAGCCATTGATTGTTTACTTAAGATGGGTTATATGGTATGTAAATAAAACTGTTTAAAAAATAAACAGAAAAATACAAGTGCTGGAAAAAATGTGGAGAGAGAGATGTGCCTATTTGCTATTGGTAGGAAAGTAGAATTAGACAGTGTGGTGGTTCCACAGGAGGCTAAGTATAGGGTTGCCATATGATCCTGCAACCCCATTATTAGGTATATATATTAGGTATATGCCCATTATTAGGCATATACTTGGAAGAATTGAGCAGGGACACAAATGAACATTTTCATACCGGTGTTTATGGTGGTAGTAGTCACAAATCGCAATGGATGGAGGTAGCCTAAGGGTACATGACTGATAATCTGAAAGGCAAACTGAGGCGTGTATACATACAATGGAATATTGAGTGACTGCAAGAAGGAATGAAGTTGAGGCACGCAACAAGGCAAATGAATCCTGAAGACAGTATGTTGAGTGAAATAAGCCAGAAACGAAAGACAGATATTATAATTCCTGACTAAAATGGACTAACTATAACGGGTAAACTCTTAGAATTGAATCCTAAAGCACAGGTTATCAGGGGAAGGCTTATTGAAAAGGTTCCTCGATTGTAAACTCTAATGGCAGCCCCATCTATTCCTGCCTGTCATATAAATGTTATTTCTAAATGCTGAGATGCTGAGCTCTCTGTGTATAACCTGGTTGTTCCCAGGAACTTCAGGCATCTCTGTGTGACACCTGAGACTCAGAGCTAGAGTTCTGGAGCTCTGAAAGCCAGTATTACCCTATATGGCAACTGTTTAAAAAACTGAGATCAGCTTTCAATTAGAGATATGAAAGAAGTTATGACTAAGGTAAATCAGACTAAAGAGCAGAGGATGATACCGGCTGTATTTTAAAACTTCAACTTATGTGGGAGACCAAAGGAAGAGATGTTTATTTGCTGCAAAGTTTATGTTTTCTTTAGAACACTAATTTAATTTGTGTGGTCAGTTTATTTGAACACTATAATTACATGGCCCTTGAAAAGGGAGTAAGATCTTGTTGAATTGTATAGGTTAGTGTGATCTCCAAGATACACCTCAGAGTAATGTGGGTAGAAGATAAAAAAGTATTTGCAAAGTCCTTTTGAGGTACTGGGGAAAAAGGTGGAGTAGCTAGAAGGAAATGCCTGAAATTGTTGAACTGTATTCCATTAGCCTGTATTTTTTTTTTTTTTTTTTAATTTGCATATGGGCAGGAGGCACCAGGGATCGAACTCCAGACCTCCAGCAAGGCAGGTCAGGTTGGAGCTCTGCCTGCTGAGCCACGGCAGCCGCCCTAGCCTGTATTCTTAAAGATGACTGTATAACTATAGAGTGTTTCAAGTGTGACTGCATGACTGTTGAAACCTAGTGACTAACACTCCCTTTATCTAGTATATGGATAGATGAGTAAGAAAATAAAGACAAAAAATAATTAAATAATAGAGGGGTATAGGATGTTTTGAGTGTTCTTTTTTACTTTTTCATCTTATTTTTATTGTTTATGGAACAATGAAAACATTCAAAAATTGACTGACATGATGAATGCACAACTACATGATGATACTGAAAACCACTGATTATACACTTTGGATTATTATATGGTATGTAAATACATCTCAATAAAATTGCATCTATAAAAAAAAGCACTATTCAACTTCTAAATGCTTATCTTAAAAATTAAGATGTGCACAAAGATTTAGATAAAATGATGTTCATCACAGCATTTACTACAGCAAAAAGCTTAGAAACAAACTTCAAGATGATGGACTGAGTGTACAAGGGCATTTATATAATTTCCCCATTCAAAATCAAAATAAAGAAATAAAGATACAAATCCAGAACAATGTACAATCAGGGAGAGTGTAAAGTCCTGGCAAAGTAGAAAAAAGGGCAGAGTAAGGTGAAGGGGAGAAAATTCTTACCCGGAAAATCCTGGATGTAAAAGTTGTGAAAGAATGCACAATGAGAAGAGGGATGGAAAAGAAGAAGATTAACTGAAGGTTTGTATAATAAAGTTGACATCCAACATGGCACAGCAGACAAGGAGCGCTATTGTCTCAAGAAAATGAACAAACTGGAAAGAACCAAAGCTGCTAGTATAATTAATGGAATCCCAAAGCAAAGTTTTCCAGATTCTGGATCTTTGGTCATCTTTTCATATTTGTGGGTGAGGCATTAGAGATCTGATTAGTAGCTCTGCATTCCTAGACAAGGCTTTTCTTTGAGGTGAAATAGCAGGAAAACTGTTCATGTGTCTGGGACCCATCAAAATTAAGAGAAGGGGAGGAAATTATTAAAGAAATACAAAAAATTGGGGTGTGGAGGTTGAATGGAATCTCCATTTAAATTAAATTGAAAGGGTCCTTCTGGTGCTAAACAGGAGCGTGGAAGGAGAAGAGAGATGAAGCGGCAGGATCTACCAATATGATCATTGTACAAAGTGAGAAGTTACAGTTTGTCTTACAGTTGATGAAACCAAAAATAAAAACTGAGGTATATTAAAGCTATAAAATAATGAAAAGTTTTGATCTAGAGAGTGACAAATGTTGGTGAGAACATGGACAAAAGGAACCCTCATACTGCTGGTGGGAATGTAAAATAGTGAAACCACTTTGGAAAACAGTATGACAATTCCTCAAAATGTTAAACATAAGAATAATATATGGGAGGAGGGGCAAGATGGCAGCACAGTGAGGTGTGAAATTTAGTTTGTCCTCCAGAGCCACTAGTAAATAGCCAGGAACGATACAGAACAACTGATGGGGGAACATCAGTGACCAGACATGCATGTATACCAGGCTAGACCGGGGGAAAGGGTGAGATCCCACACAGAACTGTAAGTCCCCCAAGCTACAGAGGCCAGCTCCCTTCACAATGGGCACAGCAGACTGGTTCCCAGAGTGGAAAGGAAACAGACTTTACTAACAGCAAGGACTTAGCTCAACCAAGATCCAATTGAGGAATTAATTAACCAATTGTGATTACTGAAAATAGCCCCCATCCAAATAAACCTGGAATAAGCAATAAAAGAATTAGGAGTTTTTGCCCCAAAAGAGAGGGGGTTGGACTGACAGGAAAAACAAACAAAACTAGAGGGTTTTTGAGTTGGACAGCACAAAACACTGGAAAAGGGCTGGACCCCAAGTAAAGGGGGCACATAGAGCCTGGAGATATATAGAGCCAGGTACCAACTTAAGCTCTTGATTGACAAACCCTTGAAGCAGGGGTCCAGCTCTGAAAAGGCTTTTGTCATACTCCTTAACAGCTCATTAGATAGAACTGGAAGCATTCTCAGGTTCCAGCACTGCCCCAGGCAAGGGCAGAAATAAGTAACTGGTCAAAGTTACTAGTCAGGTGAAAGGAGTTAATTCCCTAAAGGGTGTATCTTTCCCAAGAAACAGATGGAGCTGAGCTTAAGTAGAATCCCTCCTTTAAGGAATTCAGATCCCGGGGACTGGAAAACTGAAGGAATTACAGTCATCACATTACCTCACCTCTGTCACAACCACACTCCTGGCAGGGAGAGTCTGCTGAAATTAGAGGTACCTCATCACTTTAAGCTGGCGGGAAGCCACAGGCAGACAAGTGCCATATGCTAGGCAGGATAAGAAAAGCAGACTCTAGAGGCTTCATAGGAAAGTCTGAGAATCTGCTGGGTCTCACCCTCAGGGAAAAGTGATGCTGGCTACTCTTTCCTCCTGAGACTTGGGCCTGTCTGGTACAGGAAAATCTGACCCGGCTCTATAACATCTGATGAGACTGTCCTCAAAAAATAAATAATAGGGGGAACAAATGTTAAAATAAATTCAGTTTGAAATGCTAGTAATCAATGAAAGGGAAGGGTAAAGGGTATGGTATGTAAAATTCTTTTTTTCTTTTTCTGTTTTTGTTTTATTTTTCTGTTGTCTTTTTATTTCTTTTTCTGAATTGATGCAAATGTTCTAAGAAATGATCATGATGATGATATGCAACTATGTGATGATATTGTGAATTACTGATTATATATGTAGAACGAAATGATCATATATTAAGAATGTTTGTGTTTCTTGTCATATTTTTAAAAAAATTTAAAAATAAAAAAATTTTAAAAATACAGAAAAGTACAAAAAAATAGACAAAGTATCTATATTCCACAATCCAGAATTAACAGTATCTTGATTAATTTACTTGTAGCTTTTTTTCTTTAAGAGAAATGGGTATTTATGTATAAAGCTGCAGTCCCTTTTACCAATCCCCACCCAACCTCCCATTCATTCCCTTCCCTCCTCTACTCTTCACAGGCAACCACTATCAAGAATTTGGTCTGAATCCTTCTAATCCATTTCAGAAACACTTAAATACAATATGCATCCTTTATCAATATATACTACTGAATTTTGTGACGGAAGCCTTTATTGAAATTTACAAGATGTCATTGTACTCTATGTATCATTGTGCAACTTGATTTTTCCCTCTTAACAACATTGTTGAGCTCTTTCTCTGTTAATACATGTCTCCAATGTTCCATTTTACAGATAAAGTTTCCCAACACAAGAATTTCCATTTCATTCCTGATGGACATTTAAATTGCTTCCAATTTTGGGGTCCTACAAATCATGCCACAGTAAATATCTTCCTGGTACATATTTCTTGAGTATACATACTCAGAGTAGAACGATAAGTATTTTTGGATTTAAGGAATATTCTCCTATTCTCAAGATCATTTAAGTATATAGCTTTTTCATATTCTTGTTTTTAATCCCTTTGGATTTTACTTTCATATATGGTTTATCCCCACTCTGGACAACAAATCACTTCCAAACTATTTTTTAAATAACCTCATTATTTCATTTCCTGATGCTATTTCCATCATATTCCAAATTCTAACAAAAGCATAAACCTGTTTCTGGGCTCACTTCTTTTCTGCTGTATCAATACCACAAGAGTTTTATATTATTTGTAGATGATACCTAGTTTTATCTCTTGCTTTCCAATACTTAAAACTTTTTTTTTTTTATAACCATGGTTAGGATCTCCCAATCTATGCTGATAGCAATGATGATAGCAGGCCTCTGTTTCTTGTTCCCAATTTTAGTGGAAATGCTTCCAAAGTTTTAGCATTTTCTTTGTTATTTGCTACAGGTTTTTTGTTGGTCACAAGCCTTTTATAACATGAATGTCCTTTTCTTCAGTAGGTAATCTCTGGTATCCTTTAAGTTTCTAGCTTTTGTTTCCCTCACTTGTGGTGCTTTGCTTCAGAATGATTATTTCTGATGTGATACGGGATGTAAATTCCTGTTGAAAACTTTTGCATTTTCAAAGTATTTATGTGGTTTTTAATGAGTATGAATTTTCTGGTGTCTAATGTGGTGTGACTTCTGTCTGAAAGCTTTCCCACATTCACTTCATTGATAAGGCTTCTGACCTGTGTGTATTCTCAAATGCAGAGAAAGAATTGAAAACTGAGAGCAGGCTTTTCCACATTCATTCCAATCATAAGGTTTGTCACCTGTATGCCTTCTCACATGCATAATAAGAGAAACTTTGAAAGAAGGCTTTTCCACCTACACTGTACCCATAAGATTTCTCTCAAGTGTGAATGTTTTGAGATTTTATAAGGTACTTCAGGCCAAAAACTGCCATATTCTCTACATTTAAAGGGTTTTTCATGAACATGAATTCTCTCGTGCTAAGTAAGATTTGCTTTGCTACTAAAGTTTTCCCCACACTACTTACACTCAAAGGATTTCTCTCCTGTGTGAGTTCTCTGGTGTCTGATGAGGTTCGACTCCTGAAAGAAAGCTTTTACATAATCCTTACACCCAAGTGGTTTCTCACCTGTGTGAATCTTCTGATGGGTAAGGAGGTTTTCCTTCTGGCTCAAGGATTTTTCCATATACATTACATTCAAAAAGCTTCTCTCCAGTATGAGTGTTCAGATGTTAAATGACATACTGCTTTTGGCTGAAGGCTTTTTCAAATTCATTGCATTCAAAAGGTTACTCTCTAGTATGAAAATGCTCATGCTTGGTGAGGTTTGATTTGTGGCTGAAGACTTTTCTGCATCCCTTACAAGCAAAGGGGTTTTCTCTGCTATAAATTCTCGGCTAACTTAGGTTTGACATCTGAATGGAAGTCTACCCATGTTCACAAGGTTTCTCTCCAGCATGAATTTTTTGGTGAATGAGGACTTACTTTTGGCTGAAGATTTTCCACATTTCTTACATTTATAAGATTTCTCCTGCATTACCTTTCAAATACAGAGTAAGAAATGAAATTAAAGAGAAAACTTTATCATATTCACTACATTCAAAGGCTTCTCCCCAATATATATTTTCTAATGCTCAATGAAGTTTCATTACATTCATTGATTTCTCTCCAGTATAAATTTTCTTCTGCTCAATGAGATTTGTCATTTAGCTAAAGGCTTTTCAATATTCTTTAGAAGCAAAGGATTTCTCTCCAACATGATTTCTACATTTAATGAAATACAACACGTGAATAAAAGAAGTTTTCCCAAACTCAGTAAATTCATAAGGTTTCTCTACAGTATGAATGCTCTGGTGTCAGTGGGGTTCAAACTTCTTTAACAGAGGACATTCTCACACTGATTTACACTTCCTGGGGGATTCTTATCACAAAAGTTAAGCAGTTGCAGAGGATTTAACTAGTTAAATGGATGATTCTTTCCCACACAGCTTGCCTCATAACTTAGGAAGTCTGAATTGCATTTCAAACTCTTTCTAGGTGTTTAAAGAAGTATTGCCTTAAAAAAATAGTAAGTTCTGAGGATAACCTGCCATTGGACAATTCTCCACTTGTAAGAATCTGCTTTAGAGATACTCCTCCTACCTTTGTGTCACATGGACCCTTCAAGAGGAAGGACTGACCTGCGGACAAAGATCAAACTCCACTTTCTATTTTTTAATATTAAGAGATACAATTTCTTTAATGAAAGGAAACAAATTGGAAACCTAAAGGTCCAACAAGAGGGGCTGAATAAACTTATTATCCTATAAATCACCTTCATTTGCTTATGGAAAATTTGATTACTTATTCATTTGAGATAAAAATTTGTAATTGCCTAAATGAGCACCTACTTTTATACCCTTTAATCAAGACACTCAAAGTTTTCCTATAAAATATCATTTTGAATATTTTATTACATTTGAAAATGTTTCTATGTGAACTTCTAAAGTGTGTTTATGCGTGTATCCTTTTAAAGTTAATTTTTCATATTGCCAGGTTCTTCCATGTCTCAAACATACTTTCTTGTCTATGTTTTCCTTGAGCCCTTCCTGTTAGAGCTCTCTGAACTACGACTCTATTTTAGATTAAGCAAGTGCCCTGTTCTGGCACCTCAGTGCCAAGCATAGTAGGTAACAGAACAGAGCCTGACATACTCTGCCTGGAGTCAAATGCTGGCTCTGCTCCTTACTCCCTGAGTGACCTCAGGCAAGTAACTTAACTTCTCTGTACCTCTATTTCATCATCTGTAAAATCAGAAAAATACTAGCACCAAGTTTATAAGACTGCCGTAAGACTTAAATGAGAATAATAATACTTATAAAAGACTTAGAACAGTGCCTAGTACATCAGTGGTATTATTATGAATATTATTATATCATCATAATTCCAGAGAAATGTGCCTAAAAGTCTTGTTGACAATACAGAAGCTCTTCTCTATGATCTATATTAACAAATACTGGCAGCTGGTCTATGGAATGAAATTTAAAAGTTCTGGGAAGACTGTACCAATAATATATGTGCATTTAACCCAATGTAGTGGGTTGAATAGTTCCCCTCCCCCAAATGCACGTCTACTCAGAATCTTGGAATGTGACTTTATTTGGAAATAGAATGTTTCTTGACGTGTAATTAGATGAGGTCACGACTCAGAGTTAGAGTTCTGAAGTTATGAAAGCCAGAAGTACATTGTACAGGAACTATTTTAAAAG
The DNA here is from genome assembly GCA_004026745.1 of Myrmecophaga tridactyla. NCBI lineage: Eukaryota > Metazoa > Chordata > Mammalia > Pilosa > Myrmecophagidae > Myrmecophaga > Myrmecophaga tridactyla. The sequence goes on along the minus strand of PVIY010047715.1, from coordinate 5,353 downwards.
TTGAAAAAGGGATCAGACTTCAAGTAGAGATACGAAGGAAGATGATCTGGATAGGACTAAGGTAGAGGAGAATACAGGGTAAAAGATGATATCATCCATATTTTAAAACTTCAATTTCTGTGTGAGACCAAAGGGAGAGATATTAGTTGGTGAAAATTCATATTTTGGGTAGAGCATTACCTAATTTAATTTGTATGGTCAGTTTAGTTGAACACCACAAGTACTTGGAATCTTGAATAGGGCATGAAATTTTGTGGGTTTGTCCAGATTGTGTGATGCCCCAATATGTCCCAGTGTAATTTGGGCAGTGAATAAAGAAGTATTTGCAAAGTCCCCTTGGGGAACTGGGAAGAAAGGAGGAAATACTCAATTTCCCCATGTGGAAAAATTCTATTATTCTCACAAGCAGTAGGGACAACCAAATCAAAAGGCTGAGCCCTCAATCTTGGGGTTCACCGCTATGAAACTTATTCCTGCAAAGGATAGGCTATACCTACTGTGCCAGTTTGAAAGTATTTATACCTTAGAAAAGCCATGTTTTAATCCTGATCCAATCTTGTGAGAGTAGTTGCTTTTTTTAATCCTGATTTAATAACGTAGGCTGGAATCTTCTGATTAGATTATCTCCACGGGGATGTGGTGCACCCAATTGTGGGTGTTTGAAAGGGGTTTACAAAACTTTATTTTGACATTTTCTTCCTTTAGGCTGTAACATTTCTTTGCCATTTCCAGCAAATTCTCAGGGTGAGATCTCTGAGACTATTTTTGAGTAATTCTTTCTTCAGTTGTTGTGAATACAAACAAAATAAAGTTTCAGTGGCTGAGAGATTTCGAACAGAGTTGAGAGGTTATCCTTGAGGTTATTCTTATGCATTATACAGATATCCCTTATTAGTTTATGGTATACTGGAGTGGCTAGAGGGAAGTACCTGAAACTGTTGAGCTGTGTTCCAGTAGCCTTGATTCTTGAAGATTATTGTATAAAGATTTAACGTTTACAATGTGACTGTGTGATTGTGAAAACCTTGTTTGTCTGATGTTCCTTTTGTCCAGGGTATAGACAAATGAGTAAAATGAAATACGGATTAAAAATAAATAAATAGGGCGGGCCACAGTGGCTCAGTGTTAGAATTCTTGCCTGCCATGCCATAGACTTGGGTTCGATTCCTGGTGCGTGCCCATGCAAAAATAAATAAATAAATAAATAAATAAATAAATAAATAATGGGGGGGATAAGGGGTAAAAAATCTAGCCTCTCCTATATACCATAAACTAATAAGGGATAGCTGTATAATGCATAAGAATAACCTCAAGGATAACCTCTCAACTTTGTTCGAAATCTCTCAGCCACTCAAACTTTATTTTGTTTGTATTCACAACTGAAGAAAGAATACTCAAAAATAGTCTCAGAGATTCCACCCTGAGAATGGGCAGCCATACTCAATTGTTAAATTGGGTAGATGGAGATAATAATGGTCAATGAGAGGGAAGGGTAAGGGGTACAGTATATATGTAAGTCTTTTTTGTTTTTATTTATTTTTCTGGAGTTATACAAAATGTTCTAAAAAATGATCGTGGTAATGAATATACAACTATGTGATGATATTGTGAGTCACCATGTATGGAATGTATGTGTGTGAACATTTGTCAATAAATAAATAAATTTATATATATATAAAAGATGAGGTCATTATGAGTTAGGGTGAGCCCCAAACCAAATGACTGTTATCCTTATAAGAAAACAAGGCCATGTGAAGACAGAGACAGAGATTGGAGTGATGTGAATACAAGCGAAGGAACACCAAGAAACAAACTAATACAGATTTTGGAACCAGGAAGCAGGGTGCTGCTATAACAAATACCTAAAACGTAGAAGCAGCTTTGGGATTAGGTAGTAGGTAGAGGCTGAACAAATTTTGGCATACAGAATAGAAAAAGCCTAGATTGCCCTGAAGGCACAGTTGAGGAAGTACGGACGTTAAAGGTGACTCTGACAAGGGCTCAGAAAGAAATGAGGAGCAGTGTACAGAAAGCTTCTATTGTCCTAGAGAATACATATATATAGTCATGAACAGAATATTGGCAGAAATGTGAACATTAAAGGTGCTTTTGATGAAGACATATTAGACAATGGAAGAAATCTAATCTTTGTTATAAAGTGACAGAAACTTGGCTAAATTATATTTTTTAACTTTTTTATTGTATAACATAACATATATACAAAACAAAGAAAGAAAAAAGCAATAATTTTCAAAGCATACTTCAACAAGTAGTTACAGAACAGATCCCAGAGTTTCTCATGGGCTACCATTAATAATCTCAGATTTTTCCTTCTAGCTGCTCCAAAGCACTGGAGGCTAGAAGGAATATTAATATAGTGATTTGGCAGTTATACTCATTTGTTAAATCCCATTTTCTCTTTACTGCTGGGTGTAATGTAGCACTTGCAAGCAATCAACTTTGATATTTAGCTGAGGAGATTTCCAAGCAAAGTATGGAAGGTACACCCTAGACTTTCCTTGCTGCTTACAATAAAACGGCAAAGGAGAGAGACAAATAGAAGGAATTGTTAAGCAAAAAGCAACAAGTATTTGATGATTTGGAAAATTCTAAGCCTATCCAGACAGCAAAAGATGAGCAGAGAGAACAAAGCAGAGAGAACATAAAGGTGTGGCTAAACAACTTTTTGCTAAGAGATCAGGTGTGTGACTCATGGATCAGATCAATCATCTCAGCAGAAGCCAGGAACAGAAATATGATTAGCCACGAAAGATTTTTGGAGGACTCTCTTGCCTAATGGACTGAACTTCCAAGAACTGCATGGGAGAGTGACAACTTTTGAGAATGTTATACCAGGGAACACTGCCAGCCTGGACTGAAAGGGACAAAAATGGGACAAAATGAAGGAAGAATGACCTGGAGAGCAGACCCATGGATGCAGAGGCAGAGACAAGAGAGGACCCAGAAAGTAGAGCTGCCATGGGACTAGAAGGCAGAGCTTTAAACCACAGAGGATTTTCTTACACCTTGAAAGCTAACAGAACTTGCTTTGCTGGGTTTTGGACTTGCTTTAGGCCAGTGACTCCTATTTTCTCCCTTTTCAAATAGTGATATCTATTTATACTTGTCTCACCATTATATTTTGAAAGCAGATAGTTTGTTTTCTAGTTTCACAAGTTTATAGATGAAGGGGAATTTGCTACAAGATGAATGATACCCAGAGTCTCACCCACACCTGATCTGGATGATTTATGTAAGATTTGGGACTTTTCAGTTAATGCAATTTAGATGAGACTTTGGATTTAGAGTTGCTGCTGTAATGGAGAGAAACTTTTGAGGACATTGTGATGGAATGAATATATTTTGCATGTGGGATGGATGTTAATTTTAGGGGGTGAGAGAGCCGACTGTAAAATCTTAGAATGTGATCTTATTTGGAAATAGGGTTTCTGAAGATATAATTAGTTAAGATGAAGTAATAGTATAGACTGGGCTCTAAATCCAATGACTGGTACCCTTGTAAAAAGAGGACATACACACACAGAAGTACGCCATGTGATGATGGAGCCTGACTGGGATCATGCAATTGCAGCCAAGGAACACCAAGCACCTGGAGCCATGAGAAGCTAGAAAGAAGCAAGGACTCTTCCCAAGAACCTTCAGACGGAGTACAACTCTAGTGACATTGTGATCTTGGAATTCTACCCTCCAAAACTGTGAGAGAATAAATTCCTATTGTTTTAAGTCACCAAATTTTTGGTTGTTACAACAGCCCTAGAAAATGAATACAACCAATTACAATTAATTTAAAGGCACGATACAGGTGTGATATTATTTAAGATAAAAACATCACCCAGACCCTGAAAGCATTTGTTAGATAGAGGTTCATTTTTGTTTCTTCTTTTAAAAGTTGCCCTTTTGTCTTGGCTGAGTCATCACTGCCTCTAGAATCCTCTTATATTCAACAAAAACATCACTTATTACAAGACTGAAAAATTAAGAGATTCTATCCCTAACCCTTCTAGTAACTGATTATAGTCCAGTTAGCTATCTCTAGTTTGTTGAGCGCCTTTAAAAAAAATCATTTAAATGTGTTCAGTAAAGTTTCTTGCTCATATAATCATGTACATGAAATCACTCTGACACATCGAAACAGATTATTTTTTCTTGCCTTTTTAAAATCACTATTATAAAGTAGCTTATTTGTTCTTATTTATTTGTGCATTATGTTTATGATATACCTGCTTGCCAAGAAACACAATCTGTTGCTTCTCTCTAAGAAGAGTACACTCTAGCCCCAGCCAGTCCTCAGAACTGTGGGTCTGAGAACTGAACTTCCAATATATCACTTCTGGTCAAAGTTAAAATCCTCACCTTAGAAATAGTTGTCATAAGAACAATATTAAAATAGCTAATAGAAGAAAAAGTGCTCTGATAATCAAAGAAATGAAATGAGAAATCAAGAACATTTTTTACCTATTTGCAAAAACAGTATTTAAAACAATTTTAAACAATGTAGTCTTAGCAATCATTCACACCTACAGAGTAGAGTAGATTGGTTCAATATTTTGAGGGCATTCTGCAATCTGTTTCAAAATGTAAGCTGTGTATTAAATGGGCATAACATTTGCCCAGAAATCTATCTATCCAAGAGAAATATTTGCATAATAGCAAAGCATCCAAAACTACACGTTCAAAAATATTCATCTTCACTCTATCTGCAATACTGTAAAACTGAAGATAATGTAAATGTCAACAATATAATAAAATATACCAAAACATAGAATTAAAAAGACTAAGAAAGATCTACATGTATACTCATGAAATATCCATAACAAAAAGGTCAGTCAGGGTAGGGTTTATATCATTGTTTTGGGGTGAAGAAACTATATAAACAACCTGTATTTTAATGTGGATGTGCTTTCATGTAGATGGAAAGTACACATTACCTATTAACCAACTTGTAATTTCTCCAAGGCATGGAGATGAGGGTTGAGGATCCTTTTTTTTTTTAATAAATAGTAAATACTTCACTTCTGTTTGCATTTTTAGAGAAAAAAATAAAATCAGTAAAGACAGTACTCCCCCTTCCTTGCCCCAGACCCAAATATAAAAGCTTACACTAAAACAGTTTCAGAAAACAACATAAAAGAATATTTTTTTACAATCTTTGGGCAGGCAAAGGTTTCTCAGATCACAAAAAACAATGAAAGAATAGTTGATAAACCAGATTTTGTCAAAATTAAAAACACCTGTTCTGCAAAGGACACTGTTAAGATTAAAAAAAGGCAAATGATACGAATACACATACATCTGACAAAGGACTTGCATCCTGAATATATAAAGAATTTTT
>PVIY010047714.1:0-17700 GCA_004026745.1 Myrmecophaga tridactyla | reverse complement strand
AGGATTGAGGCCGCAGGCCTCCAGGAATGTTCCGCGAAATTAGAGCAGGCTGAGACTAAGGGACCACAGTTTTGGGAAGAAAGTGATTTATTAGCTTGTGCGCACGGGGCTCAGCCGAAAGTCTGAGCCCCGAACAAAAGGCAACCTTAGCTTTTATAGACTCTTTGACATGTTAAAGACAAGGTAAACAATTGGCTGATTTAAGTTGAGAATGGCCCAGAGCTGAACCGTTGAGGGGCCCCCCACCCCAGGAATGTCTTCTCTTGCCTACGTGCATCTTCACCAGTTCCTGAAGGCTAGGGGAGGGGCTTTCTATCCCAGGAAATGTGCCTTATCTCGCTTGCCTGCAAGGAGAGGGGGTTTGGGGATTTTCTACAGAGAGCACAGCTAAACCAGAAAGAGGGGAAGGCCTGCCTGCTCCACCATCACACCCTCATACTCCCTTATTATTTACCTTTGGCTTTGATATTGTACCTTTGTTATAATTGATATAAGAATATTATGATGTTACTGTTGACTATAGTCCTTAGTTTGCATTAATTGTATTTTTCCCCACATACCAGCCTATTGTTAACACCTTGTAATAATGATATACATTTGTTGTAGTTATATTTGTACAATTAACTGCAGTCATCACCCACAATAGGTTTTGCTATGTTATACAGTCCCGTGCTTTATCTTCTAGATTTCTTCTATTGACATACATGACCCTAGACTTCTCCTTTCAACCATACTCACACTCAGCATTGCTAATTACACTTACAGTATGGTGCTACCATCACCTCGATCCATTTCTGAACCTTTACAATCAACCTTATTCAACACTCTGTATACCTTAAGTATCATCTTTTTATCTTATCTCCTGGTAACCTATACTCTAGATTTTAACTCTCAGACTTTGCTCATTATAATTAGTTTATATTATTGAGACCATACAATATTTGTCCTTTTGTGTCTGGCTTATTTTGCTCAACATAATGTCCTCAAGGTTCATCCGTGTTGTTGCATGTATTAGGACTTCATTCCTTTCTATAGCTGCATAATGTTCCATTGTATGTATATACCACAGGTTGTTTTCCATTCATCAATTGATGGACTCTTGGGCTGTTTCCTTCTATTGGCAATCGTGAATAATGCCACTATAAACATCAGTGTGCAAATGTCCCTGCCTTCAGATCTTCTGAGTATATACTTAGTAATAGGATTATTGGATCATATGTCAGGTCTATATTTAGCTTCCTGAGGAACCACCAAACTGCCTTCCGGAGCAGCTGCACTATTCTACATTCACACAAACAGTGAAGAAGTGTTCCTATTTCTCCAAATCCTCTCCAGAACATGTAGTTTTCGGGTTTTGATAATGGTCATTCTAATAGGTGTGAAATGATATATAATTTTGGTTTTTATTTGCATAGGAAATTGACTTTTAATTCATGTACTTTCATGGTAAATGGATTTTGTTTGCACTAGTTATTTGCATCTAATGATATACTTATAGCTAGGTTCTCCAGAAGAGTCAGACATAGGGCAGAAATGTCCAGGAGGGGATAAAATCTTCCATCATGAAAAATGGCAAACATGAATTTATCATGCCTTACACTGTTCTTACTCCAAGCAGATAGTATTAGCAGCATAATATTCTCATGGGGCTTTGAGGACTTGGAAAGCCCATACCTCAGCCTAGGAGCTTGCTATATTGCTTCCTGCATTGGGTTATTCATGTCCTTATTGAAACTTTCTGTTTTAACTGTGTATTAATTAGGTATGACAGGCTGTGATAAAATTGTATCACAGCTGTTTTGTTTTGCTAAAGCTGCTGAAATGCAATATACCAGAAAAGGGTTGGCTTCTATAAAGGGGGAATTTACTAAGTTGCCAATTTACAGTTCTAAGGCTATAAAAATATCCAAAGTACGGCATCCAGAGAAACATACCTTGATTCAAGAAAGGCTGATGGTTCCAGAACACCTCTGTCAGCTGGAAAGGCATGTGGCTAGCACTTTCTGGAGTCTTTGGCTTCTGGATTCAAACGGCTTCCCCAGGGGCATTTATTTCTGCATCTCTAAATGTCTAGGTCTCCAGTTGGCTGTGTTAGCTCTGTTGTTTCTGAGGGTTCTCCAAAATGTTTCCCTTTTTAAAGACTCCAGCAAGCTAACCAAGGCCCACCTTAAATGGGTAGAGCCACATCTCCATCTACAAAAGGTGACACCCACAGTTAAGTGTGTCACATCTCCATGGAAATAATTCAGTCAAAATGTTTCCACCCTAAACAATAGGTCTGGCCCCACAAGATTGAATTAGGATTAAAACATGGCTTTTCTGGGGTACCTAATAGTTTCAAACTGGCACAATGGCTCAAACAAAATAGAAATTTATTTTTGCTCTCATAACAGTTTGAGGCAAGTGTTCCTGGTCATCTGGTGATTCTCCTGCATGCAGTGACTTAGGGGCCCAGGCTTCTTCCAACTTGTGCCAACCCCTAGGGCCTCATTGTCACTTGCATCCGTTCAGAACAAAGTATGATTTTTCACTCAGAATCCTTCACACATTGGCTTTCATCTGGGCTCCTGCCATCTCCTGTAATTGCAACATCAACTGTACCTGTTTGCTGGTGAAAAGAGAGAGGACAGGAAAAGCATACTACCACTTTAAGAGAGCCTAGATCCAAGAAATCCCACAACCATTTCCTTTCTCATTCCATTGGCAAATATTTTGTGATCTTTTCATCACTTATATCAATATCCTATTGTCATGGGCACCACAGTTTCATGTCTCAATTGGCAATTAATTTTAAGACTCCACACTCTAATTTCTTCAGCTATATCCTCCAGTTCAATAATTAACTCTTTAGTTGTGTCTATTCAGTTATTCAAACCATCCAAGGGATTTCTAAATTCAGTTAATACATTGTTTTTTTTTAATGTCTAGAGGTTCTATTTCTTTTTTCAGATCAGTTGGGTCATTTTAAAATAGTCTTGATCTATTACCTTCTTTTCAATCCCCTCTCTCATTTCTTTACATACGCTATTCTAATTTTATACTCAAGATGTGATTATTTTAGTATCTGCGATTTTTGTGGTTGTTATTCCATTGGTTGCTTAGGCTGACTCTCATTCAAGGTGACTGATTTCCCTTACAGGTTTTGGATTGTGAGTGTCTGTATGTAAATTTGCTTAACTTGGAACTTTATTCTTTGAGACCTAAATTTAAGGTATTCCTCCCCAGAGGAAATTGGCTCCCTATTTCTAGGCACCTGACATCACTAACAATCTGAGACTACATTACATTTTTGGCTTGGTTCCATCAGTGTAAAGGTGGAATCCAGTCCCAAACTATAGGAGGGCTAACTCCTGGTTCTTAATTATTAAGGGAGATGTAAGACCTAAGAAAACAAGAGTTAAAAAAAAGAATCCATGCAGTTTTCTTGTCATGTGCATTTGTGGAGCATATTTTATTTTTTTCTCATTAACCCTTCCATTGAGGTGTCACCTTTTGGAGAGCCTAGCTTTGTGTACGGGTCTGATTGAAATTTTCTCTTCTTGTGGGATCTAGACTTTATCTCTGTGTGGGTAATTTAAATGGAAACTCTAAGCCACTAAGGTTAGAAACACCTCAGGGAAGCCATTGTCTCACTTAACTTCATGACTTTCATGTTATTTTTTGCATCTAAGGATGTCTCCTATGTTCTAACCAACCTCAACAGTACAGAAAGGAGATTTAAAAATATTTTATCTTGCATTTTAGGTGTTTTATACTATAAAGAACTTTAGACTATCTAGCCTGCCATATTTCCATGAAAGGAAAATGGGGTGCATAGGAAGATAGGATTCCTATATAGCCCTGAGAATGTAAAAATATGGATAAGCAAAAATTATTCCCTTCAGGCTTTAGTATAAATTTTCAGGTGATCCTTTTGAATTTTCTGAGTGTGCAGTCATATAATCTACAAATAACCATAATTTTACTTCCTCTGTAACATTTTTGGAACTTTTATATCATTTTCCTTTTAGTTTCATTGATGAGAAACTCCAAATAATATAAAGTAATAGTTAGAAAGGATACACTTGTCTTCCTTCTTTAATGGCAATGTCTAGTGTCTCCCCAATAAGCAAAGTGCTGTAATTGAGGTAATATTTTATCATGCTTAGGAAGCATGAGTATATTTTTATTAGCGTTTATTAGAGTTTTTGTATTTTTATTTAGAGTTTTTTTGTGAAGTCAAGAATGGAATTTAAATTTTTAAAAACATTTTTCAGCATCTATGGAATTGGTCATATGATTTTTCCTTTTAATCTACTAATATGGTGAATTATATTAATAGATTTCCTAATACTAAGCCAGATTTACATTCCTGAAATAAACCTCACTTGAGCATTTGGCAAATTGAGTTAGGTACCCCAGGAAAAAACATGTTCTTAACCTTCATCCATGCCTGTGGATAGGAACCTATTGTAATTAGGACCTGTTGAAGATGTTATTTTTAGTTAAGGTGTGGCCAAATAAATTAGAATGGGTCTTAATCCAATTACTGGAGAAATTATAGAAAAGAAGCTACAGGAAAGCCAGAATCTGAAGTCAGCTAAACTGGAAGAGAAAGGAGAGGACATCCCCACGTGACGAAAAGGCAAGGAACCCAAGAGTTGTGACTTTACTTTCATGATTATGATGAGTCCCATTTATCTATTTTTGTCATTGATGCTTGTGTTTTGGGTGTAAAATCTAAGAAACCATGGTCTAACTCAAGGTCCTGAAGATGCTTCCTTATGTTTTCTTCCAGGAGTTTTATAGTTATGGTACTTATATTTAGGTATTTGATACATTTTTTGCTGATTTTTGTATATTGTGTGAGGTCTGGGTTCACCTTTACCAGAGTCATAATAGTGGACTTATACAGTATCTGCCCTTTGGTGTTTGACTTATTCCACTCAGCATTATGTCCTCAAGTTTCATCCACATTGTCATATGCTTCGGGACCTCATTTCGTCTTACTGCTGCATAATATTCCATTGTATGTATACACTACATTTTGTTTCTACACTCATCTGTTGATGGGCACTTGGATTGTTTCCATCTTTTGGCAATTGTGAATGGTGCTGCTATGAGCAATGGTGGTGGTGAAAATGTCTGTTCGTGTCACTCTCCTCAGCTCTTCTGGGTATAAACCCAGTGCTAGTATTGTCTGGTCATAGGACAACTCAATATTTCGTTTTCTGAGGAATCAATCACTAAACTGTCTTCCACAGTGGCTATACCATTATACATTCCCACTAACAGTGAATAAGTGTTCCAATATCTCCACATCCTCTCCAGCATTGCAATTCTTATAGGTGTGAGGTGATATCTCATTGTCATCTTAATTTGAATTTCCCTTGTAATAATGAAAATGAACATCTCTTCATGTGCTTGTTAGCCATCTTTATTTGCTCTTCAGAAAAGTGTCTATTAATATCCTCTGTCCACTCTCTCTCTCAGCACACATGACAAGCAATCTCACTGCCCTCCCCCTCTCTAGGTGGGACATGACTCCCAGGGTTGTGGACCTTCCTCACAACGTGGGACAGAAATCCTAGACTGAGCTGGGACTCAGCATGAAGGGATTGAGAAACCGTTCTTGACCAAAAGGGGGAAGAGAGAAATGAAACAAAATAAAGTGTCAATGGCTGAGAGATTCCAACTAGAGTCAAGAGTTTATCTTGGAGGTTATTCTTACGCATTAAATAAATATCACCTATTTAGTTAAGGTGTAATGGAGAGGCTGGAGGGAACTGCCTGAAAATATAGAGCTGTGTTCCAGTAGCCATGTTTCTTGAAGATGATTGTATAATGCTATAGCTTTCCCAGTGTGACCGTGTGATTGTGAAAATTTTGTGTCTGATGCTCCTTTTCTCTACCTTATCGACAGACAAGTAAAACATATGGATTAAAAATAAATAAATGGTAGGGGAAGAAATGTTAGAATAAGTTTAGTAAATTGAAATGCTAGTGATCAATGAAAGGGAGGGGGTCAGGGGTATGGTATGTATGATTTTTTTCTGTTTTCTTCTGATTTCTTTTTCTGAGTTGATGCAAATGTTCTAAGAAATGATCATGATGATGAATATACAACTATGTGAGGATATTGTGAGTTATTGATTATATAACAAAAACAGAATGATCATATGGTAAGAATGTTTGTGTTTGTATGTGGTTATGTATCATAAATAAAAAAAGTAGTTGAAAAAAAATCCTCTGCACATTTTATAATTGGGTTGTTTGTTTTATTGTTGTTGAGCTATATAATTTCTTTATGTACTCAGGATATCAAGCCTCTCTCTGATATGTTGTTTCCAAATATTTTCTCCCATTGAGTTGACTGCCTCTTCACTTTTTTTGACAAAGTCCTTTGAGGCACAGACACTCTTGATTTTGAGGAGTTCCCATTTGTCTGTTTTTCCTTTTGTTTCTTGTGCTTTAGGTGTAAAATTTAAGTAGCTACCTCCTATTACTAGATCTTTAATGTTTCCCTACAGTTTCTTCTAGAAGTTTTATGGTACTGGCTCTTACATTTAGGTCTTTAATCCATTTTGAATTAATTTTTGTATAGGGTGTAAGGTAGGGGTCCTCTTTCATTCTTTTGGCTATTGATATCCAATTCTCTCAAACCCATTTATTGAAAAGACTATTCTGTCTCATTTCAGTGGATTTGGGGGCCTTACTGAAGATCAGTGGTCCATAGATTTGGTGGTCTATCTCCACACTCTTAATTCAATTCCATTGGTCAATATTTCTGTCTTTATGCCAGTACCATGCTCTTTTGACCATTGTGGTTTTATAGTAAGCTTTAAGGTCAGGAAGTGTTAGTTCTCCCACTTCATTCTTCTTTTTTAGGATGTCTTTAGCTATTCAAGATTTCTTTCCTTTTCAAATAAATTTGATAACCAGCTTTTCCAAGTCTTCAAAGTAGGTTGTTGGGATTTTGATTGGGATTGCATTGAATCTGTAGATCAGCTTGGGTAGAACTGACATCTTAATGACATTTAACCTTCCTATCCATGAACATGGAATGTCTTCCCATGTATATAGGTCATTTAAAAATTTCTCATAGCAATCTTTTTTTTGGTAATTTTCTGTGTACAAGTCCTTAACATCTCTGGTTAGGCTTATCCCTAGATATCTCATTCTTTTGGTTACTATTTTGAATGGAATTTTTCCCTTAATTTTGCCCTCAGTTAAGTCATTGCTTGTGTATAGAAACATTACAGATCTTTGTACATTAATCTGATAACCTGCCTCTTTGCTGAAGTTGTTTATTAGCTCAAGTAGCTTTGTCAAAGATTTCTCAGGTTTTTCTTAATATCAAGTCATCTGTAAATAACGAAAGTTTTACTTCTTCCTTTGCAATTTGGATGCCTTTTATTTATTTCTTCTGTCTGATCACTCCAGCTAGGACTTGTACAATGTTGAATAATAGTGGTGTCAATGGGCATCCTTGTCTTGTTCCTGATCTTAGGGGAATGCTTTCAGTCTCTCACCATTAAGTATGATGCTGGCTGTGTGTTTTTCATATATGTCTTTTATCATATTGAAAAAGTTTCCTTTGATTCCAACCTTTTGAAGTATTTTTATCCGGAAAGGATGCTGGATTTTGTCGAATGCTTTTCAGTATCAATCAATATGATTTTGTGAGTTTTCCTCTTTGATTTGTTAATGTGCTGTATTATATTGATTGATTTTCTTGTGTTGAATCACACTTACATTCCTGGTATAAACCCCACTTGGTCATGATGTATAATTCCTTTAATGTGTCATTGGATTCAATTTGCTAGTATCTTGCTAAGAATTTTTGCATCCATGTTCATTAGGGAGATTGATCTGTAGTTTTCCTTGCTCGTAGCATCCTTATCTGGTTTGGGTATTAGAGTGATGTTAACTTCATAAAATAAGTTAGGTAGTGTTCATTTTTCCTCAAATTTCTGGAAGAGTTTGAGCAGGATTGGTGTTAGTTCTTTTAGAATATTTGTAAAATTCCCCTCTGAAGCTGTCTGGCCCTGGGCTTTTCTTCGTAGGAATATTTTTGATAACTGATTGAATCTCTTTACTTGTGATTGGTTTGTTGAGATCTTCTATTTCTTCTGGAGTCAGTAGAGGTAGTTCATGTTTTTCTAGGAATTTGTCCATTTCAGTTAAGCCATCCTAGTTTGTTGGCATATAGTTGTTCATAATATTGTCTTGTGATTTAAAAAATTTCTGTAGGATAATGGTAATGATCCCATCTCTAATTTTGTTTACTTGTGTTCTCTCTATTTTTTCTTTGTTAGTCTAGCTAGGTGTTCTAGTTTGCAAGCTGCTGGGATGCAATATACCAGAGACAGAGTGGCTTTTAAATAGAAGAATTTATTCAGTTGCATGTTTACAGTTCTAAGGCCATGAAAATGTCCAAATTAAGGCAAGGCTATGAAAAATGTCCAAGTTAAGGCACCAACAAGAGGTTGCCTTCATTCAAGAAAGGCCGATGATGTTGGGGTTTCTCTCTCAACTGGAAGGGCACATGGTGATGTCTACCAACTTTCTCTCCCAGCTTCCTGTTTTATGATGCTTCCCTGGGAATGTTTTCCTTCTTCTTTTTTTTTTTACATGGGCAGGCACCGGGAACCAGACCCGGGTCCTCTGGCATGGCAGGCGAGCACTCTGCCTGCTGAGCCACCGTGGCCCACCCGTGTTTTCCTTCTTCATCTCCAAAGGTCTCTGGCTGCATGGGCTCTAAAGCTATTACCAAAATGGTTCCCTCTTGAAGGGCTCCAGTAAGCAACCCCACCTTGAATGGTAGAGACACATCTCCATGGAACCCATATAATCAAAAGTTACCACTCACGATTGGGTGGGTCATATCTCCATCAAAACAATAAAAAAGATTCCACCAGCAATATTCAATGAGGATTAAAGAACTTGGCTTTTTTGGGTACGGAAAAGATTCAAACTGGCACACTAGGGGTCCATAAATTTTATTGATTTTCTTAAAGAAACAACTTTTGGCTTTGTTGATTCTTTCTATTGTTTTATTCTTCTCCAGTTTTTAAATTTCTGCTTCAATCTTTGTCATTTCTCTTCTTTTATTTGGTTTGAGGTTAGTTTGCTGTTCTTTTTCTAAATTCTCCAGGTGAGCAGTTAAGACCTCAAATTTTACTTGTTCTTGTTTTTTAACATAGGGATTTAGTGCAATAAATTTCCTTCTCTGCACTGTCTTTGCCACATCCCAGAAGTTAGATATGTTGTATTCTCATTATTATTTATCTTCAGATATTTACCAATTTCTCTAGCAATTTCTTCCTTGACCCACTGATTATTTAAGAGTGTATTGTTTAGTCTCCATGTATTGGTGAAAGTTCTGGTTCTTTGGTGGTTACTAATTTCCAGCTTAATTCCATTGCAGTCAGAGAAAGTTCTTTGGATAATTTCAATCTTATGAAATTTATAAAGACTCAGTTTGTGTCCCAGCATATGATCTATCCTGGGGAACATTCCATGTAAGCTAGAGAAGAATATATATCCTGATGTTTTGGGGTGTAATGATTTATATATGTCTATTAGGTCTAATTCATTTATGCCATTGTTTAGGTTCTCTATTTCCTTGTTGATCCTCTGTCTGATTGTTCTATCTATAGTGGAGAGTGGTGTATTGAAGTCTCCCCCTATTAGTGTTGAAACGTCTGTTGCTCTCTTCAGTTTTGCCAATGTCTGCCTCACATACTTTGAAGCTCCTTGATTGGGAGCAAAAACATTTATGATTGTTATTTCCTCTTGGTGAATTTTCCCTTTTATTAATATGTAGTGTCCTTCTTTGCCTCTTTTAACTGCTTTACACTTAAAGTCTATTTTATCTGATATTAGTATAGCTCTGCTTGCTTTCTTTTGGTTATAGTTTGTGTGGAATATCTTTTTCCATCCTTTCCCTGTCAATCTAATTGTGTTCTTGGGTCTAAGGTATGTCTCTTGTAAACAGCATATAGATAGATTATATTTTTAATCCATTCTGCCAGTCTGTGTCTTTAAATGGTGAGTTTAGTATGTTAACATTCAGTAATTACAGTAAAAGTAGTTCTTGAATCTACCATCTTATCCTTTAGTTTTTTTTTCTTTTTTTTTGGTGAAAAATAGCATATATACAAAAAAGCAATGCATTTCAAAGCACACCACAACAATTAGTTGTAGAACAGAATTCAGAGTTTGGTATGGGTTACAGTTCCACAATTTTGGGTTTACTACTAGGTGTTCCAAAACACTGGAAACTAAAAGAAATATCAATATAATGATTCAGCAGTCATATTCATTTGTTAAACCCTACCTTCTCTGTATAACTCCACCATCACCTTTGATCTTTCTCCCACTCTTTAGGGGTATTTCTACTATGCCCATTCTAATGTTTTCATGTTGAAAGGGACTGTCAATAAAAAGGATAGGGCGATGGAACTAGTTGATGTTCTGGAGAGGCTGGCCCCTTTGCATTCCAGGACTTATCTTGTCCTGGGACCCATCTGGAGATTATAGATGTCTGAAATGTTACCTTAGTGCACGGAACCTTTGTAGAATCTCATATAATGCCCAAGGTGTTCTTTAAGATTGGCATGGATGGTTTGGGTTGGGGTTTGGCAAACCATGATAGGTAGCAATGTGTAACTGAAACTTAAATAAGAGTGGCCTCCAGAATAGTCTCTCAACTCTATTTGAACTCTCTCAGCCACTGATACCTTATTTGTTGCACTTCTTTTCCAGGGTGGCATTGTTGGTCCCGTAATGCAAGGGCAAGATTCATCCCTGAGAGTCATCTCCCACACCACCAGGAAGACTTTCACCTGCGGATGTCATGTCCCATGAAGGGGAAGGGTAATGATTTCACTTACAGATTTGGGCTTAGAGAGAGAGAGGCCACATCTGAGCAACAAAAGAGGTCTTCTGGAAATAACTTTTAGGCATACATATAGGTAAGCTAAGCTTCTCCACTACATAAATAAGCTTCACAAGAGCAAGCCTCAAGATCAAGGGCTTGGGTGGTGCGATGGTGGCTCAGTGGCAGAGTTCTCGCCTGCCATGCTGGAGACCCGGGTTTGATTCCCAGTGCCTGCCCATGCAAAAAATAAAAAAAAAAATAGATTTAAAAAAAAAAAAAGATCAAGGGCTTGGTATATTGGTTTGGGTGTCCCTAATGTTTGAGATAGTATCATGGTTTTCCCTGGTGGTAAAGTTTAATAGTTCCATATTTTTTCTCCTATCCCTCAAGGGACTTTGCCAATACTTTTTGATAATCTACTGAATATGCTCTGGGATGTACCCAGGTACAACATTAAACTATACAGGATTACAGGCCCTCATTCTTATTCTGGGCTTCCTATGTTTGGACTGTCTAAATGTTCTATCCAGACAGGTTGTGTTAGATTATGTACTATAGAAAATTTAGGTTCTGGACAAAATAAACCTTTCTTCCTTTGGTTTCTTAGAGTAGGTGAAGTTCTCAACTACAAACAATGTCTCTCTAATCCTTATATTCTGAATTACCTTAATCCTTACCTGATTGGCTTCATTCTTATCTCTAAATACCAAGTTATATATGTCCTTTAGTTTTTATTTGTCAGATCTATATCTTCTTTTCATTCTCTCTCATTTTATATTTTAAATTGTTGTTACTGGTGTTCTTGAGTTCTGTGCCCTCTGCCAGACCTCCCTCTCCTGTCTTTTTTTCTCAGCTAACAGAACTTCCTGTAGTATTTCTTATAGGGCAGGTTTCTTATTGACGAGTTCTCTCAGTCTTTGAAGATTTTAATCTCTCCCTCAATTTTGAAGGATAACTTGGCTTGATAAAGGATTCTTGACTGAAGGCCTTTCTCTTTTAGGATCTTAAATATATCATGCTGGGTAGTTGCTTCCATGGTGCCTGTTGAGTAGTCTGAAGTCAGTCTTATGTGCTTTCCCTTGTATGTAGTAGATCACTTTTCTTGTGCTGCTTTCAGGACCTTCTGCTTCTCTTCAACATTTGACAATTTAATTAGTATGTGTCTTGGAGTAGACTTATTTGGATTTATTCTATGTGGAGTTTGTTGGGCCTCTTTGATATGTGTATTTGTTTTTTATAAGGGTTGGGAAGTTTTCCCTGATTATATCTTCAACTGACTTTCCCAGACCATTACTCTTCTCTTCTCCTTCTGGGACACCAATGAATCTTATATTTGTGCACCTCTTGTTGTCTTTCATTTCTCTGAGACCTGGTTGCATTTTTTCCCCCATCTTTTTTGCCATTTGTTCTTTTGTGCACTCTAGTTCAATTGTTCTGTCTTTTAGCTCACTTATTCTTCCTTCAGCTTCTTCAAATCGGCTATCGTATGTCTCTAGTATATTTCTAGTTCGGGTTACTGTATCTTTCATTTCTGTGAGACCTGCCATTTTTCTATTTAATCTTTCAAATTCTTCTTTATGCTCTTCTAGTGTTCTCATGATATCCTTCATTTGCTTGTAAATATCCTTGAGTTATTGTTCCATGTTCTTTGTCCCCTATGGAGTTTTGATTTGGTCATTTGGCTAGGCCATTTCTGTGTGTATCTTCACGTACTTTGGGATTTTCTGTTGTGTTCAGGGCATTTGATTATCTTAATAAGGTTATTTTGCAAGTTGGTTTCCCCACTTGTCTAGAGTTTTTCATTTCCTCGGTTTTGTATTGAAGATTTCCTTTTGCACTTGTTTTGCCAGTCAGTCTCTGCCAGACCAAAGCCTGGACCTCACATGGGGGATAGAGTTCAACTTAAGAGTCTATTAAAAGCTAGGCTGGGGTACATGGGTTCTTCAGTGGTAGAACAGCTACCCACCACATGGGAGACCTGGGTTTTATTCCTGGCCCATGCACCCCACAAAACGAAAAAATAATAAATATGATAAATATAATAGGGATATAATAAAATATGAAAGACAACAATGACAACAAAACACACCTCATCAGTAACAATTCCCAAAGTCAGAAGGAGATACCCCAACGTATACTGGGAATGAACTCAGACTGGTGCTCACCAAAGGGAGAGAAAATGTGAGAAAAAAATATTAAAAATAAATAAATAAAATAGAATAGTAAATAATATTTATATAAAATAAGAAACAAACATGTAAATATATAAAATATATATAAATAAAAGTAAAAATAGTAATAATTCTAATAATAAAAATATTTATATAGAGAAATATATATTAAAAAAAGAATATTAGGAAATATATTAGGTAGATAGGGAGTTAGCCTGCCTGCATTTACCCCTTATTACCAGCAGGTGGGGATCCCGATGCACCTCCTTTCCTCAGGCTTCCCCCTCCTGGAGTGCAGCAGCTGGCCTGCACTTATTGCATCTCACCATTAGGTGATGCTCCTGAGGCACCTCCTCCCTCAAACCTGCCCCTCCTGGACTGCAGGGCCTGCTGGAAGCTTGGTATGCACCACAGAGGGG
The DNA here is from genome assembly GCA_004026745.1 of Myrmecophaga tridactyla. Lineage (NCBI taxonomy): Eukaryota > Metazoa > Chordata > Mammalia > Pilosa > Myrmecophagidae > Myrmecophaga > Myrmecophaga tridactyla. The sequence continues at coordinate 4,246 of PVIY010047714.1, read as the reverse complement.
CTGCTCCCAGTCACAGTCTGTGGAGTGGACCAGCGCTCAAGGGATCAGGCGACCCACAGCACCTAGAGGGTCCACCAGGCACCCTGTCTGCAGGGCCAGCTATTCCTGGAGGCCCAGCACCTGCAGTGGATGATTGTGTCCATCTCTGGGGTCTCCACGGTTACTGTTGACTATAGAGCTGCTCAGGGAAGTTTCCCCATCCAGCAGTTGGGGCAGTTTGGAGCAGAGGAATGGTCAGTTACCTTTAATCCTCACCTTCCCTCATGCTACAGCCCTCCTCCAATGGGGATGATGGTCAATTGACCCACCCCACTCTCCCTATCCCTATTCCCTTGCCTCTCTCCTCCCCCAAACACCCTAGAGACCCTCTTTGTTTGCTCATACCCTGGAACTGAAGTCCCAGTCATTTTCTCCCAGTCCTCTAACTTGTGCCTTGGAGCTGGAATGCATTCAGTCCACTCCACTCTTCCATTTCCCCACCCCCTCGCTTCCATATAAATTTGATGCTTGGCTTTTCCATTTCTGCAAAGAAGGTTTTTGGACTTTTGATTGGTATTGCATTGAATCAAAAGTCCAAATTGCATATAAATTGTTTTGGATAGAATTGATGTCTTAACAATATTTCATCTTCCAATCTATGAACACAAACTTTCTTTCCATTTCTTTAGGTCTTTGATTTCTTATAGCACCGTTGATTTCTTATAGCACTGTCTTGTTGTATTATGTGTATAAGTCCTTTACATCATTGCTTAGATTTATTCCTAGATAGCTGATTCTTTTAGTTGCTAGTTTTTTTTTTTTATTTCACCTACAGATTATTCATTACTAAAGTGTACAATCACTCTTCATTTGTGGGTGTTGTTCTTGTACTCTTGTACTTTGCTGAATTCATGTGTTAACTCTAGTAGCTTTGTTGTGGATTTTTCAGAATTTTCTCTATGTAGGATCATGTCATTTGCAAATAGGGTAAGTTTTACTTCTTTTTTTTTCCCATTTGATTGCCTTTATATTTTTCTTTCTTTCTTTTTCTTAATTGCTTTAGCTAGAATTTCCAGTATAATGTTGAGTAACAGTGGTGACAGTGGGCATCCTTGTTTTATTTCTGATCTTTAGAGGGGAAGCTTTCAGTCTTTCACCATTAAGTATGCTGTTAGCTATGGGTTTTTCATATATGCCCTTTATCATGTTAAGGAAGTGTTTTTATCAAGAAGGCATGGTGAATTTTGTCAAATGCACCAATTGAAATGATCACGTTTTCTTCCTTTGTTCTTTTAGTGTGGTGTTTTATGTTCATTGATTTTCTTATGTTGAACCATACTTGCACACCTAGGATAAATCCCACTTGATCATGGTGTACGATTCTTCTAATGTACTGTTGATTTTGATTTGCTAATATTTTGTTGAAGATAAATACATCTATATTCGAAAGAAATATGGGTCTGTAATTTTCTTTTTTGTATGGTATCTTTATCCGGCATGGTATGAGAGTGATGTTCGCTTCATAGAATGAGTTAGGAAGAGTTTGAGCAGGATTAGTGTTAATTCTTAGAATGTTTGGTTAAATTCCCATGTGAAATCATATAGTACTGGGCTTTTCTTCATTGGGAGGTTTTTCATTACTGAGTCAGTCTCTTTACTAGATATTTGGTCTGTTTAGATCTTCTGGTTCTTCTTGAGTCAGTATAGATATTTTGCTTGTTTCTCCTTTTTATTTCGGTGGGGGCAATAGTAATGTTCCCCTCTTTATTTCTGGTTTTAGTTGTATTCTCTCTCTCTATTTTTCAGTCTAGTTAAATGTCAGTTGTATTGATCCTTTGGAAGTACCAAGTTTTGGATTTATTGATTCTGTCTTATTAATTCTCTATGCCATTTATCTCAACTCTAATCTTTGTTCCTTCCTTCCTTCTTCTTGTTTTGGATTTAGTTTGTTCTATAACTAGTTGTTGCAGTGTACTTTGAAATTTATTTTATTGTCCATTTCATCTAAGTTGTCTAGTTTGTTGGCATATAGTTGTTAATAGTAGTCTCCTATGAATTTTTTTTCTTCCAGTGTCCATGGTAACGACCTCCTTCTCATTTCTGTTTTGTTTCTTTGCATCCTCGCTCTCTTTTTCTTTGTCAGCTTAGCTAGGGGTCAATTGATTTTATTGATTTAATAAAACCAACTTTTGGTTTTATTGATTCTTTCTATTGTTCTTCTTTTCTCCAATTAATTTAATTCTCCTTTAATCTTTGTTATTTATCTTCTTCTATTTGCTTTGGGGTTAGTTTGCTAACTACTTCTGCCAGGTGAACAGGTAAGTCCTCGAATTTTGTTCTTTCTTTGTTTTAAATATAGGCATTTAGGGCAATAAACTTCCCTCTCAGCATTGCCTTCGCCAGATCCCATAAGTTCTGATATTTCATATTCTCATGTTCATTAGTTTCCACATAATTACTGATTTCTCTAGGAATTTCTTCTTTGACCTACTGGTTGTTTAAGAATGCTTTATTTGATCTCTATATATTTGTGAAAGTTCTAGTTCTTTGGGGGTTATTGAAATCCAGCTTCATTCCATTGTGATCAGAGAAAGTGCTTTGAACAATTTCAACCTTTTTACATTTATAACGATCTGTTTTTTTTGCCTCAGCATATGGTCTACCCTGGAGAATGTTCCATGAGCACTAAAAAAGAATGTATATCCTGGTGTTTTGAGTTGTAACGATCTATATATGTCTGCTAGGTCTAATTCATTTATCAAATTGTTTAAGTTCTCTATTTCTTTGTTGATCCTCTATCTGTTTGTCCTATCTATAGAAGACCGTAGTATATTGAAATCTCTCACTACTAGTTGAAATGTCTATCTCTTCCTTCAGTTTTGCCAAGGTTCGTCTCATGTACTTTGGAGCTCCTTGATTGGGAGAATAAACATTTATGATCATTATTTCTTCTTGGTGAATTTTACTTTTTATTTGTATGTAGTATCCTTCTTTGTCTCTTATGACTTCTTTTAAAGTTTATTTTGTCTGGTGTTAGTATAGCTCCTCCTGCTTTCTTTTGGTTACAGCTTGCATGGGGCATCTTTTTCTATCCTTTCACTTTCAAACTATTTGTATCCTTGTATCTAAGATGAGTCTCTTGTAAGCAGCATATAGATAGATCACATTTCTTAATCCATTCTGCCAATCTGTATCTTTTAATTTGTGACTTTAGTCTATTAACATTCAAAGTTATCATTGTAAAGGCATTTCTTGAATCTACCCTCTTATCCTTTGCTTTTATTTATTATATCTGTATATATTCTTTTCCCTCTTTCTCTTTATCTTTTAAGTTACCCTTACTGGTACTGTTCTATTCTGTGCCTTCCTCCAGACCTCCCTTTCCTTTTTTTTTTTTTTCAGCTGATAGAACTCCCATTAATATTTCTTGTAGGGGCAGTCCTTAGTTGATAAATTCTCTCAGCCTTTGCTGTCTGTGAAAATTTTAATCTCTGTCACTTTAAAAAAAATATTTTTATTGTAAACAACAAACAAACATACAAACATTCTTGACATGGTTACAATCAGTGGCTCACAATATCATCACATAGTTGTGTATTCATCACCATTTTTGGGAACATTCAAGAACTGTAAAGGAAGTTCTTGAATCTACGGTCTTATCCTTTGGGTTTTATTTGTCAGATCTATTTCTCTCTCTCTCTCTTTTTATCATTTAAGTTATCTGTACTGATATAAAACTGTTGTGTACCCCAGAAAAGCCATAGTCTTTCATCCTCGTTCAATACTGCCGGGTGGGACCTTTTGATTAGGTGGTTTCCATGCAGATGTGTCTCCACCCATTCAAGGTGGGGTCACTTACTAGGGTCCTTTAAGAGGGAACCATTTTGGAAAAAGCTTGAGAGCACACACAGCCAGAGATCTTTGGAGATGCAGAAGGAAAACACCCCTAGGGAATCCTTATAAAATCCTTATAAAATAAGAAGTCAGAGGCCCTGTGGTAGTTAGATTCAGTTGTCAACTTGGCCAGGTGAGCATACCTAGTTTTGTTGCTGTGGACATGAGCCAATGGTAGTTACATCTGCAGTCAGCTAGGAGGCATGCCTGCTGCAATGAATGATGTTTGATTTAACTGGCTGGTGCTTAAATGAGACAAAATAGACTTTAAATGCAAAGGTATAATAAGAGACAAGGAAGAACACAACATATTAATAAAAGGGACAATTCACCAAAAAGAATGTTTATTCTCCCAATCAAGGAGCTCCAAAAT
>PVIY010047713.1:0-17675 GCA_004026745.1 Myrmecophaga tridactyla | reverse complement strand
GCCTGCAGTTGCCATGGAAACCAAAGTAGGCCTGCTTCTGTCTGCCACGGGGTCCAGGGTAGTTGTGGACCAAAGCCACCTTGGTGCAAGCTGGCTGGGGGGACAAGAGGAGGGGTTGGGGGCCCTCAGACCTCATTTCTCCTCACACCCTCCTGGGGCCTTTTTTCTCCTCCAAACACAATGGCAGGTCCCTGCTGTCAGACAAGGGGGATCAAAACAGCCCAGTTCATAAAAAGGCCTGTACAGTTGACTTTTTCATGCACATACAAAATCCTTTCCTGGAAAAAAAAAAAAATCAAGGCAAATGCTAATTTCACATTACTGTGCGTGTCATTTGTACACCACTAATTCACCACCTAAAATAAAGTGGCTTTTAGGAGAGCACTGGTGATAGCAGATGGAAGAACTCTGTCTGTGTTATTTTGGCCTGGTTTTAATAATAGGCATCGGCTCAGAGTTCGCTGCATTGGGAAAACTTGAACATATCGGTGTTAAGAATTGAAGAGACCACATATCCTGTTTCGTTTTGAAAAACTGTGTAGCAAGCACAAAGCTAGCTGTGTAAGCAAAGGGTAATGTATTGTTAGGGAGACCTATAAAAGGGGCAGGAGAATAATTAACACGAGAGTTAAGATAGTGGTTAACTGCAGGGGACAGTGGGGAGGGAGGGCTGGGGGCGAGGGCCAGGGGCTGCTAAGGCACAAATACATTCTGTGTCATGGCTGCTGAGGTGGGTGTTGGAGATGCAGATGGGTGGTTGTTATCTTTTAATCCCACATATACATTTTGTATGCGCTTCCATATGTGTGATGTAGATGGCAATAACAAAATCCCTGATTCTGTGCTTGTTGGGCCCTGGCTTGATTTGGGTGGTGAGCAGTGGCATGGGGTCAGGGAAGAGGACTGGTTCCTTGTTCTGGATCTCTCCCCATACTCTCTGTACCTCCAGAAAACTACTCAGCTGCTTCCTGCTGAGGTTCCCTCCTTTGTAATGGGATGAGTACGTTGGATGTATTCATTCAATTTAAAATTAATTTTGAGCTTTTTTTCTTTTGTGCCAGGCACCGTTCTAGGAGAGAAAGCCATGGAGAGGCAGCATTGCAGCACATGGCAGAATAGGCTGTCCCCCCCCCCCGGCCCCCGCCCCGAGGAGGGGGATCACAGACAGGGGCTCTGAGTTCAAGGTGGGGACAGAGACTTACAGCAGGAACCATGGAGGGAGTGAGTTTTGAATTGGGCCTCAGAGGATAGGTCAGATTTCAACTGGTCAAGATAGAAAGGGATAGAGTGGTGGAAGTGAAGGTCTAGTTTTTGTTTTTTTAATATTTATATTGAGAAATGTCTACACACATACGGTCCAACCATATTATACAACGTCAGTGGCTCACAATGTCATCACATAGCTGTGTATCCTTTACCAAGATCATTTTTAGAACATTTGCATTACTCCAGGAAAAGAACTAGAAAGAAGAAAAAAGAAAGACCTCATACATGCCATACTCCTTTCCCGTTCTTCTCATTGACCCACAGTATTTCAACAGTATTTCAATCTACTCAATTTTTATTGTTTATTTCCAACTATTATTTATTTATTTATTATCTTTTTTTTTTAAATCACAGTCACATTGTAAAAGCTATATAGTTATACAGTCTTCCTCAAGAATCAAGGCTACTGGAAATCGGTTCAACAGTTTCAGGTACTTCCCTCTAGCCACTCCAATACACCATAAACTAAAAAGGGATATCTATATAATACATAAGAATAACTTCCAGGATAACCTCTCAATTCTGTGTGAGATCTCCCAGCCAGTAGGATTTAATTTTGTCTCATTTCTCTCTTCCCCCTTTTGATCAAGAAGACTTTCTCATTCCCATGATGTTGGATCCTGGCTCATCTCCAGGAATTCCTCAGGTTGCCAGGGAGATTTACACCCCTGGGAGTCATGGCCCATTGTAGAGGGGAGGGCAGTGAGTTCACCTGTCAAGTTGGTTTAGAGAGAGAGGCCACATCTGAGTAACAAAAGAGGCTCTCCAGGAGTGATTCTTAGGCATAATTATAAGTAGGTTTAACCTCTCCTTTACAGGAATAAGCTCCATAGGGGCAAGCCCCAGGAGGTCTCAGCCTATTGAATTGGTTTTCCCCACTGCTTGTGAGAATATCAGGAATTCCCCAGATGGGGAAGTTTAATATTTCTTCCTTTCTCCCCAGTCCTCCAAGGGGACTTCGAAAATACTTTTTATTCTTTGCCCTGATTACTCTGGGATATATGGAGGCATCACACTAACCTGTACAGAACAACAAGATCTCATACCCTGTACAAGACACCATGTAATTAGGATGTTCAAGTAAACCGACCATACATGTTAAATTACACAATCTGCCACCCAAAGTATAAATTTTGTACCAAATAAATATCTCTCCCTTTGATCTCATGCAGAGGTTGAAGTTTGAAAACATGGGTCATATCATCCTTTACCTATTCTGATTTAGAAGGTTCAATTTTGATAAAGGGTGAGAGGTCATTGGGGAACAGCAAAAAGCCCATGTGGCTAGAGTATGGAGGAATCAAAAGATGGATATGGCTTTATTCTTTGTGAGGTTCCTTTCAACATTAGGAAGGGAAGCTTCCCCAGCCTGGGCTTGGAAGAAAGACAGCTGACCCTGTTGGGGACAGGGAGCAGGTGGCAGTGGAGGGGGAAGATGTTAGGGTGCTCCTGCTAGGTCCCCTGTCCTGAGTGCTGGTGACCACTTGGTCCCCAGGACCCTGACACTCAAGACCATGGGCCCCTCCAGACAATCAGGGAGGCCCTGGTCCCCTGGTCTCTGCACTGACCAGGCTGTGAGGAAACCACCCTTCCTTCTGATGAAGAGCCCAAGCCCCAGGCACATCCAGAGAAGCCCAAGGCCAGCAGCTGCCAGATGGGTGTGTGTGGAGGCAACATTCTTGAAATTTCCTTGGGGCTAAGACCACACTGGCCAGGATGTCTTGGCTGTTGATACCGGCCTGGTCTCATTCTGCTCTGCCCCCAGTACCCATGCTGATCCATTCTCTGTAACTTTGGTGCTCAGGAATAAGGGAACGGGACTTTGATTTGGGATCAGAAAAGTTGGGCCCACATCCTGACTCCACCGCTTAGGAGCTGGGCCAGGTCTCCAGCCTTCTTTACGTGTCTCTACTGTCCTTGTCTGTAAAGTGAGGGGGTGGACCAGCAGTCACTTAGGAACCTTCCCGGCAGAATACCTTGCCCCTTCCAGGTGGAATTATTTCTTCATTTCTGACCCTCATCTGCTGGGCAGTTTTGTTAGGAAATCATGCTGCTTTGCCTTGGCAAGGATGGTGTCTCTCATCGTTAGAGTATGTGTAAAGTGTTTTTGATGTTGAAGAGCGCAGTTTTAGGGCTCTAGAACACCTTCTCCCTGGGAGGCACTGAGTGATGACTCACCAGAAAGCCCCCCAGGAAGCAGGTAACCTGTGCTTGCTTGTTCTTGGAGTGCAGGATCTGTTGGGAGCATCAGCTCTCTAAGCAAGCTGGAAACTGCAGGCTACCTCGGATGGGGGCTGGGAAAACCAGATGAGAGGGTTTTTTTTCCCAGATTGGCATGTGGAATCCAGTTTGTTAGAGATGAAAAGGCTCCAAGCAAGGACCCCAAACTCCAGCTTCTCCAATCAGAGACCACCACGGTAACCATGGAAACTCCTGAGGAAAGGTCTGAAGCCCATCATTTAGGCATCCACAAAACTCATGGTATGTGCTCAATACTTATTGGATGAAAGGCTTTGGGGAAAATTGAGTGAGTATCAGTGACACTCTTGAATTTGGTGATTCCTGAAAGTCTTAGGAGATACCTGGGTGGATGTCAAGCCAACCATTACTGCTTTCAGTGGCAGAAAGCCTGGGTTTTGGAAGCACAAGGGGCTGAGTTGTGGCTCAGCTGTGGAATCTTGGTCCTCTTTGACCCTTAGTTTCTTCATCACTACAGTGAGTGCAGCGCTAGCATCTTTGTACAGCACTGTGAGGATCAAATGAGATCATCCACTTAGAGAGTTTAGGGCTGTGCCAAGCACATAGCAATTGCCCATTATCATCCTGTATGTGAGCAAGTGCTGGTGTGGCTGGCATGGTCAGAGAAGTGGGAGGGTGTGAAAGGAGAAGTCCGGATGGGGGTGGGGTCATGGAGAAGCTTGTTTGTAAGTCATGCTGAGGGCCATGGAGAGCCCCGTGGCTTTTCATCACATCAGTGACCTGTAGACTGAAAGTGAGAAAGACGAGCTTCGGGGAAGGGAGGACATGTTCAGGGCCTTCATTTGCTCTATGCATCCCTTCATCCATTTATTCACTCAACAGAGATGTATTGAAGACCTACTATGTGCTGAGTAATACTCTAGACCAGGGAGACTGTAGTAGGTGAAAAGTCAAGCCCCTATCTGCAAGGAACTCACTCTGGTGAAATCCAGTGGAATAATCTTATCACCCAACAAACATAGTTGAAGCACTTGCCCAGTAGGCGATTTTGTATTTATCTGCTCTTTGTTTTTAAATGCAAGTCCTTTTTCAGAATGTTCTAACCTTGCTTGGGCCAGATGATAAAGAAAAGGGAAAATCTATTCACATTTGGATTAGGAGAGATAGGGGAAGTGGACAGGCCACATCATGAGATTTGGGAAATCAGCAAGGGCAGACCTGGCCCTTGTTGAAATCCTGGAAGGAGGGTCTTTAGTTTGCCAGGTTGCTATAACGAATCCCGTACAGTGGGTTAGCTTCAACAATGGAAATGTATTGTCTTGTGTTTTTGGAGGCTAGAAGTCCATCAAGGTGTGAGCAAGGTGATGCTTTCTCCCCAAAGTCGGTAGCGCTCTGGTGCTGGTTGGCTGCAGCCCTTGGGGCTCCTTGGCTTGTGGCTCTGCCTCTGTCACATGACCATCTCCCTCTCTTGGTGTCTGCTCTTCTGGCTTCTGCTGACTTCCAACTTCTGGCTCCTCTCCCCGTGTTTTCCTCGCTATAAGGCCTCCAAGAATGTGGATTAAGCCCCCTCCCACCCCCAATTCAGTTGAGTCATGTCCAAACGGGATCCGAGAAGACCCTATTTACTAATGAGTCTGCACCCTGACTCACCTTAACATATTCAAACAGAGTATTTACAAGTGGGTTTACACTGACATGAACATGGATTACGATTAAGAACATGTGCTATCTTAGAGCACATAATTCAACCTACCCCAGAGGGAATTGCCAGAGGTGCTGCTGATGGGGAAATTCGGGCCAGGAATTCAGCCAAGCAGGGAGTCCTTTTCCTCCCTTCTGGTTCTGCTCCTCTGCTCTGTCTGGGAGCTTGGTCTGTGCATCTTGGTCAACATTGCTGTGGTCCGGCTGCCCCCAGATTCTGCCCCATTCTTGACTGTCACCTGTGTTTCCCCCCTGGCCTGTAGCCCCTAAGCCGCCTCCCTAAGTCCACCTTGCCCAGAAAAGACCAGTAGCCTCAGGACCAGAGAGAACCGCAACCTCTCAGAAATGACCCCTCTCTCAAGGGCCAGGCGTTAATTTAGGCCAGTAGAATCGACAATAACGCTGACATGCCCAGCATGATGTTCTGGCAAGTTCTTGGTCATTGTCTGCAATGCTGATTTGCTGGGTGGCTTAGGAAGTCCTTCCAAGTTGTAGTGTTTCTACAAGGCAAGGTCGGTGGCCCTTTGAATGCAACGCCCAGTCCTGAGGGTGCTGGACACTTACCCCACTTCAATTCCAGCTTGTCTGGCACAGAGGGCTAAAAGTCTGGCTGCCAGAACTCACTTTATTCGATCTCACATCTGGGCCTTTGTTCTGATCTGTCCCCTCCCTCAATATCCTGTCCTTGTTCTCAGCTTAGCTGACTCCTACCCCTAGATGCACTGAGTTAGAAAAGACACAGGCTTTGGACCTAGGGGTAAACTCCAGCTCTGCCATTTTGTCGGTCTATGAGGTTGGCAAGGCTTTGACTCCCTGGGCCTCTGCTTTGTCCTGCATGGGCAGCATCTTGAGGCTGATTGTGGATTATGCAGCAGTGCCTCTGGCACCTGGCTAAGTACTCAGCCAATGGCTGGATTCAGCAGACTTGTTTCCTTATTGGCAAAAGGCAAGCTCTAGGTACCTTATTTTAAATGTAGCTAGTAAAAAGACCACCTCCCCCATGAAGCATCCCAGGCCCCCTGGGAGCCCTCATCCTCCATCTGCTCCAGCCTGGCTGCTCTTCGGACCCCATGCCCTTGGCCATGTCTTCCTGTGAAGTCCAGTTCACAAGGGTGGGGTCCGCTTCACCTTTTACTCCCAGTCATGGGGCAGGTACTTGGACCATTTGCTGACTGGTGAGTGGTGGGGCGGCTGCCTGGGGGCATGTGACAGGGTGAGGGCATGTGGGAGGCAGTTGGCTGCCAGGGTAGTATCTGGGCTGCCTGCCAGGGGTGCGGAGGGGCCTGCAGCACCTTTCTGATCCCCCTCCCCCACCCTCTCTCCATTTGGGGGCTCCCACCCCCCTCCTCCCTGACCTTGTTTCTCGTAGGCTCAGCCCTGTCCTGCTAACGAGCTGAGCCAGCCGCTGGGCGCCCTCCTCTCAACGCGCTGACTCAGCCCTGTGGCTCCCACTTCCTCTGCCCTTGTTTAAAAATGCCAAGTTAATTGCTCTTCAGCTTCAGGCTGCCCTGGCAGGGGGCAGGTCCCTCCATCTCCTCTCTCCCTCCCGATGCCCTGGACGGGCCTGCCTCTGCAACCCTGGGTCTGCGCTCTGTGGGCAGAGTGGTTGGAGAGGGGCACGGGAGGCAGAGAGGGGAGCCGGGCTGCCATTGTTCATGAGGAAGAAATGGGGAGGGTGGGGGAGGGCAGGAAGCAGCCTGGGCGCACTTCTCCTGGCCCTCGGGGACGCTGGGGTGCACCACTGCCCGGTCGGCCCCAGTGGGGGGCGTGGGCGCGTGCTAGTGGCCTCTCGCATCTGGGCCCAGAAGCTGTGGACAGGGAGAGGGAAATGGTGCTGGGATGGAGACCTTAGGCCTTAAACAAGTAGGAAGGAGGGAGGGTAAGAAAGAAAAGAGAGAGGAAAGGAAATAGGGAGAGAGGGAGGGAAAGAAGGAAGCAGAGAAGGGGGGAAGGGAGGAGGGAGGGCAGGAAGCCAAGGGTGATTCTTTCAGAATCTGTCATTAAATTTGTAGAAAGCTCCTTAGGATGGGTTACAGATGCGCAGTGGGGCGGGAGGGGGAAATGACAGGACAGTTAGCAACCACTGTGGCCTGGCTGGGACTGGTCAGAGTGGGCCCCAGGCAAAGGGCGGGTGGGGTCCTTGAGGCCTGCAGAGCTGTGCCAGGGTTAACCCTTCAGTTGCTGGGCCATGGGGCCTGGCAGGGGCTGGGTAGGATGGGATGGTAGATGTTTACCAGCCAGCGCGGAAGGACCTCAATGGTTTAACAACGTAACCTCCACGGCAACAGGGATCTCCGTCTGTTTTGCTCATGGACACGTCCTGAGGGCCAAGAATGGGGCCTGTCACCTGTAGGCAGCCAGTCCTTTATTGCATTAACAGGTGCCACTCTGAGGACCCTGGGGCAGCCGGGGAGGGAGCTGTACTAGGGTCTGCAGGGCAGAGGGCAGAGGAGGGCAGGGTCTGGGGAGACCTTGAAGACCTAGAATTTGCGGGTTCACCTTCTGGGGATTGGTCCCTGGTCACACCCAGGCCAGCTGTGTGCTAATTGAATTTTTTTCAATTATTACCAAGACAAGGAGGAAGGAAGAGAAGGGATTAGAAAGGAAGCGCTAATCCCCTAGTGAACATTAAGGCATAAACAGATGAGAGAATGTTCTCTGGCGGGCTCCACTGCCCTCTGTTGCAGGAGCAGCCTTATGGGAACTCATGAATTGGTGGGCAGGTTTTCTGGTCCCAGTGTCCTTGAACTGACCTGGGTAAGGGGAACGAGCCACCTTAGCTTCCCCTTTTCTCTCTGTCCCCGAGGCTGGGAGGAGTGGGTGTGGGGAGCGTTGTGGGAAGGGGAGATGACGGTGGGGGGAAGGGACTAAACATGGATGAGAACACAGGACCCAAACAGGACCCACCTGCTTTGCTTTGTTCTCCCCAGAGCCTGACTTCTGCTGCTTCTTCTCTCCAAGTGGGGTGACATTTTCCTGTCGACTTCCAGCTTCTCAAACCAGGGGCTTTGCACAGTAGAAAGGAAGAAAGAAGGGAAAGTGAGAAGGAGCCCGTGACAACAGCGAACTCCTTAAGTGGAACATCTACTAATTACAGATCAAAAACTGCATCTGGAGGAGCATTAGGAACCCGGTAGACCTGGAGGGGTCCCAGCCTGAGGGTCCCGGCCTGAGGGTCCCACGGGCTCTGGGCGGGGGGACAGGGCAGCCGAGCAGGCCACGCTGGGCGTCCATCCTGTCGTGGTTCCTTCCCTCTTCCCTCCCTGGTCTCCAGCCAGCCCGCCGGGTTGATGAATTAGCCCCATAGATATTCCGTCGGGAAAGCAAACACATATCATATATATCTTTGACAAGTTATTATTCTCCCTTATCAGGATTCGGGTGCATCTTGCACCCGCCATTACTCACGCTGCACACCCACCCTGCCTGGGCCCCGGGCTCCCAGCGTGCTGCATGGGGTACAGCATGTACCCCAGCCTGTGCCTGTGCAGAGACATGTGCTCTGTGCACGTGTGTGTGGGGGTGGGGGGTGGGGTGGCAGTGGGGGCGTGTGCAGAGTCCCCCACCTGCGCCCTGGGTCAGAGAACCCGTCCCACTGTTGGCCTTCTGGCCTCAGGCCCTGACTTTGGTGAGACATTGGTCACCAAAGTGTGGCCGAAGAGGAACCCTGTGGCCTTCTGGGCCTTTGGTTCTCTCGCCGGGGCCAGAGCAGGAGTTTTGATGGAAGGAACGTTCTGGCTTGGGCCTCACCTCTGTCCACTCTGTGGGGCTGGGGGGTGTGGAGGTGCCCCCTGGCCTCTCACAGTACAGATTGCTCTGCCACGGCCCATCAATCTGGGAGCTTCTTGAAACCCAAAGTGGCTCCTCCAGGCCGGCCCACCTGCCCGACCCCCATTGTAACCGTGGCCCAGTGGAGGCCCCGGGCCACAGGGCCTGACGAATGGGATGTAAGTAACGTCAGCACTCTCGGGCCGGCTGCGGGACCGTGATTTGTCATCTTTCACCCAGCGCATTCCCATCTCCCCAGAGGCAGGCTCCATTTTAACAAGTTCTCGACTTAGGAATATAAATGGGGCATTTGGTATTGCTCCTGACAGCTTCCCTGTGGCTAATGCACTCGGGCCTTGGGGACTTTGGGGACAGGGTGGGCAGGGAGTGGCAGGCTGGGGGTGACTCAAGCCAGCTGGGGAGGGCCTGACTTCCTGCAGCTGGAATCTGAGGTGGGGAAGGCAGGAGGACATAAGGTCCTGGCTGCCTGACTGGGGAGTGGGCTGTGGGTGGCTGGCTCTAAGACTCCCCTCCCCACCATCCTCTCTGAGCTGATGGGACTGGAGCTGGATATGGGGGCTGTCTATTCCCTCTTGAAGGCACAGCCCTGCACCATCTCACTATAGAGAGGAAGAAAAAGGAGACCAGAACAATAGACTGCGCTCCCAGTCTATTACAGGAGGTGGATCCCAGTAGAGAGAGACTGTAGGCTGGAGGAGTGGGTGGACGGAGGGTTCAGGGTAGGCTTCCTGGAAGAGGGGGTACTCAGATGAGGAGAGGAGAGGGTGTGAGTTTCTGGAGTAGGGTAAGGCATTGTTTGAGGGAATGCTGTGCACAGTCTCTCAAGGTGCTGACTATTGTGATTGTACCCCAGGAGCCTTTCCCCTTGACTTCTAATACCTTCATCAGCTGGGGAGGGGCAGAAGGCAGAGATGATGTGAAAGGAGTAAGCATGAATCTGGCGTGGTTTGGCCTTTGGGGGCTGGAACGCCCAGGTCTCTCAGCTTCAGGCTGGGGGACCAGTACCTAGGCAGTCTTGGACCGTCAGGGGTCTGATACTGCCACTGCGGCTGTGCCCATCGGGGGCAGGTTCCCACTGTACGTGGGGGTCAGGACTCTCGTGCACCTGGCCTGGTAGGGATGCGTTAGTTGCAGTTAGCCGCTTGAACACTAGAGGGCAGCCACAGCCCGTGTTTCTCTCCTATTCCTGCGCGCAGAGCCCAGGCGGGGATCGGAGTAGGTGTGGGGTGCGGGGGCTGGTGGCTGGGCTGGGGTTCTTTGTGCTGGTAATGGGGTGGCTGTGCCGGTCCCTCACCCCTCGAGGGGTGGGGGTGGGTGCCCCTGTTCTGTTCCATCTGTGGGTTGGGGCCTACTAGTGCCTTCCAAGTTAAGGAAGAAAAATCTCTGGGAAATTTGAAGCCATGGAAAAAAGGCATTTTGTTTAAACATTGAAATGTATATGAATATCTACAGTTATTTCTTTTAGTGCCTTTACGGAAAAGGATTATGAACGTTAGGAATGTTAAAAGGTGTTGTAGCAGTCACAGGCTTTGGCATCAGATTGCCTGATTGGAATTCCAGTCTCACCACATAGTTTCTGGGTAAGCTTGTTAAATAACATCTCTAAGCCTCAGCTGCCCCATCTGTACAATGGGGATTATAAGACTTTCATTTTGTGGGGTTATTGTAAGAATAAAGGAAGAGTCACCTAGCATGTCTGGTATACAGAAAGTGCTACAGGGTAACCCTTTCATTTACTTTTTTGTGGTAAGGTGTTACATTTGATTTAGTTGGAAGTGTAAAGGTCCAAATTTAAAGCAAAAACCATATTTTTCCTTCTATTAATATTTTAAAGCCCCCCCCCCATACAATAAAGTAAAGGAATTGGAAACACTTCTTTCCACCCTAATATTATGCAGTCTTTGCATGGAGATGATTGAGCACCAATCTGCACTGTAATTTAAAGCTCACTTTTCCTGAGGCACGGTGGCCTGCAAGGCACCCCCAGAACTCCTTGGGCACTTAGGGTGCCTGCATTCTGAGCCAGCAGTGCCTGACCCCTGCTTCTCCACCCCAGCTGTACATTAAGTTCACCTGGAGAGCTGTGAAAAGTACCCATGCCTGAGCCCCACTCCTAGAAATTCTGATTTGATGGGTCTGGATGGAGCCCAGCTTTCAGGCCAGGTTTACATACACCCCAGGTGACCCCACAGTGCATCTAGAATAGGGGAGGTACAAGCCTCCCAGCACCCCAATTGCATGGCCTCACGAAATTCTGTACAAATTTAGGAAGAGAAGTTTGGCTTCCCCAGGGAAGCACTTAGAGTTGTTAGTGAGATTCTTGGCTAGGGCATTAACTCTGGGCCCCAGGGCTATCACTCCTGCCTCTCTGGGCCTTAGTTTCCTCATTTGTCAAATGGAACGAGTGGCACCTGTTGGAGCTACGGAGTCGTCTGATGTGCAGACCAGATGACACAATGGGAGTGAACATGCTTTGGAAGAGTGTTAAAGTGAGGTGCCCACAAAGGGTTTTCTCTCACCTCACCTGGCTCTTCCAGAGGGAGAGGGTGTCTGGTGCTTGATGCAGTAAACTAGACGGGGCTGTGCTACAAGAAAGAACTTGACTGGTTTTTGTCCCTTGTTCCTGGGAGGGAAGCTCTACATCTTTGGAGTTTCTTGAGGGACAGGAGTGTTTTTGTGCAGGGTCCCAGACCACACCTGAGGGTTGATGCTGAGATGGCTCAGGTTGGGGCTGGCCTTGCTAGAAAGTCCAGCTGTGTGGTTAGGGGGTGAGGGCTTTGAGGTTCATCCTATCAGCCCAACCTCCAGAGAGTTGTGGGGAGGGGGTGGGAGATAGAGTTCAACCTTGTGGGCATTGATTAAATTAATGATGCCCATGCCATAAAAACTCTGGCCATCGAAGCTTGGCAAGTTTCCATGGTTGATAAAAGACACGGATGTATCACAGGAGAGGACACCGCAGCTCTGCATCTGAGACCCTCCCTGACCTTGGCCTCTGCAGCTCTTTTTTGTACCCCTATCACTATAATAGAACCATAATCATAAGTACAGTACATTCTTCAGTTGTGTGAGTTCTAGCAAATCATCGAACAGTAGGGGGTGGTGGGAACTTCTGAATTTGTAGCCAATTGGTCAGACGTGAGGGTGGTCCTGAACTTGTGGGGGGAGTCTGAGTGAAGGTGGTCTTGTGGAGGGCCATGCCCTCACCTAACTGTGAGTCTGACCTAACTCCAGGAGGAGCTGGAGTTGCATTTGGTTATTGCTGGAAGTTGTTGAGGCTGCTGCTGGGATGTTCATTTGCGTGGCATGGAGTGGAGAGGCCAGGAGAAGGCCCCACCGCTCACCACCAGCCTTCCTTCCCAGGGCAGACCTTCAGACCTCTCCCTGCCTTGTGCTCTCCTGACCTGGCCCAGGCTGATTTGCCTTCTGGGTTATGGAGTATTTTGTGTGTGAGGAGAGGTGTGTGGAATGGGACAAAGTGGCGTGATCCTGCCCCGGGAAGCAGGCACATTTCGATCCCCGTGAGTGATGCCCCTGAAACCCCAGCTCTTGCACATCATGGAGCTCTCCTAGAGGCACAAGAGGGGTGTAGGGCTCTGCCTGGTGGTACCCCTCAGTTACAGAGTGGGGTGGATGCTGGAGGCTGGGCATGCACCCCTTCTGCTTGTTGGGGAGATGTGGGAGAGTGGAAATACAGTGGAGAGAGAGCCTCACGTAATATTTAGGCCAGGCGGGGCCCAGAGCCTTGTTCCTGTAATTGACAAGTGCTTGGGCTGCCTCTCTCCCTTCACCATCTGCACCTGAGGATCCTGCAGGTGGTGTGTGTGTGTGTGTGTGTGTATGTGTGTGTGTGTGTCGGGGGGGGGGGGCTGCTGTCTGCCAGGTGTGTATCCATTTTTATCAAGGGTAAGTCCCTAGGAAGCCACTGGATGCTAAGCATACCGGTCAATCTGCTCGGGCCAGCTTCTCCATCCTCTGTCTTCCCCTAGAAGAAGGACGTTTTGGAATGTCACCCCAACCAGTGGTACCCTGATTTGTAGTGTTTGCCAATTTCCATGGTATAAATACTCCCATCCTGGCCGATTTCTAGCTATTAACAGGAAGTCAATGGGTTCATAAAAATCCTGAAAATTTGTCACCATGGCCCAACCCTCTCAGAATAAGGGGGAAACTGAGGCCCAAGAGGTGAATTCAGAGGTGACTAGCTCAAGGTCACACAGTAAGTCAAACAAGGGCTCAGCTGGACTGTTGCGAGGCGGAGTTGGCATATCTATCTGCCTTCCTGGTGTCACTGTTGACAATAGGTCCTCTGTTATAGCAGGGGCCAGGGACGAGGGGGTGGGCTGCCCTTGGGGGCTGGGGGTGGCCGTGGGGGCTTGGCCACCCAGCCTGTGCCAGTGATTGCACTGAGCAGCACAGAGCACCTTGTAGTTTGCCAAGTGCCTTCTTACCTGTTACCTCTAAATTTAAATTTCATAGCAACTCAGTGGGACATACATTGTTAGTACATTTTACAGATGAGGAAACTGAGGGTCAGAGAGATTATATCATTCTCCCAAGGTCATGTGACTAGACTGGAAAGTGGATGTGTATTCACCCAAGCCTAGGTCTTCTGAGCCCAGCCCTGGACCTCTCTGCTGCCCTGGCAGGGTGAGACCACATGCCTTCCCACCAGTGCAGCCTCTCGGGGGCCCACAGGAGGCTGAGTGCTGCGTGCTGGTGGGAGCCTCTGTGTCTTCCCCACCGACATTGGCCTGGCACAGAATGTGCCCTGGGTAAGGGGATGGATCTGACCCTTGGCAGTGGCCAGGGGTAACCTTTACCCTCTGCTTTTCCCGGTGGGGTGTGTGTGGGCAGTGCCCTTTGGTGCCCAGCTGATGGCCATTCCTGGGCCACTGCAGGCCTTCCAGGGATGTCCCTGCCGTTCAGCTGTGGCTCCTCCAGCCCCACAGCCTGCCCAGGCCTTTCTACCACCCACTTTGGAGACATGTAGGCCTCCTACGGGCTTGCATGGGAAGGGGAAGTGGTTTCTGTGGGGGGGGATGTGGTTTTTACTGTGGTTCCTCTTTGGCATGAGCTATCTTCCTGATTCAGGATGAGGTCTGGATGGAAGTCTCCGCTCTAGACCTAGCTGGGTCTCTCGGGCTGGGCCCAGCATGCTGACGTGTCTGCATCTTGTTTGGGAGATAGGTTGTCAGGCAGACAGACCAACAAGGGGAGGGAAAGGAAGAGAGACATGAAGACATCATGTGTTAGAGAAATAGTGAAAAACCAGATAGCTGGAGCTGATATGTGTTAGGCATGGCACTAAATCCTTACCATAACCCTCTGAGGGTTTTTATGTTATCCCTATTTATAGTTGAGGAAACTGATGCTCGGAGATGTTAAGTACCTTGCCCAAGATCACACAGCGAATGAACACTTAGAGTGTGATTCAAATCCATTATGTCTGGCTCTAAAGTGCTTGTTCTTACCTGTTACACCGCCAGGCCCCCTGGTTAAGGAGAAGAAGGCCAGAGTGAGTGAGATAAAGAGATTGACTAGTGAGAGAGAGAAAGAGAGAGAGACAGGTTGGGAGTCCACCTAGTGCCTTTATATAACTGGAAGGCAGCTTGGGGTGCTGCGGTTGTGAGGCAGCGCAGTGTATGAAGGAGAAAGAGCTCCTGATGGAGCTCACCTTATCAGCTGTGTGACCTTGGGCAAGACACTTTACCTCTCTGGGCCTAGGGTTCTTTCTCTGCAAAAGAGAATACTAACTCCTGCCTTGCCTACCTCTCAGTGTGGTCCTGATAGTGATAGGGAATAATTAAGGTGACTACCCGATTGTTCATCCAGTAAAACATACTGAGCAGAGAGCATCTGCCAGGCACTGGGGATAGGAAGGTGAACATGCCAGACACTGTTCCGGTTCCTCATGTTTCGAAGGCAACACTGTCTATTACAAGAGAGAGGGGTAGGGGCTAAGTCCAGGGAGCAACAGGAGCTGAAAGAAGGATGCATAACCCAATTTAGGGTGTCAGGGAAGGCTTCCTGGAGGAACTGCACTGAAGTTGAGACAGAGCGGCGTTGTGGAAAAGACTTTCCTTTCCTCATTGGATTATCTTGGCATATTTGTCAAAAATTGACTGACTATATATATGTGGATGTATTTCAGTACCCTCTTCTAGTCCATTGATTTATACGCCTGTCCTTATGCCAATACCGTACAGGATAGGTAATGTAAGTCCTCCGCCATTTCCCCCCTCACTATTTTAGGTCCTTTGCATTTCCATATACATTTTAGAATTGGATTTTCAATTTCTAGAAAAAAGTCTACTGGTTTTACACATATTTTATTAAATTCATTCTGAGTGTTTTTTTTTAAGTATTATTAGTTTTTTTAAAAAAATTTTTACATGGGCAGGCACTGGGAAGTATTATTAGTTTTTAAATTTCATTTTCTAGTTGTTTATTGCTAGTATATAGAAATGCAATTGATTTTTAAAATATGAAGCTTGTATCATATGGCTTTAACTTCATTTATTAGTTCTAGTAGCTTTCTTGTAGATTTTTAAAAATTTTTCTACAGAAACCACCTTGATGGATAGAGTTTAGTCATCCCTTGCAAATCTAGATGACTATTATTTCTTTTTCTTTCCTTATTGCACTGGCTAGGGCCTCCAGTGCAGTGTTGAATAGAAGTGGTAAAAGCAGACATCCTTGCCTTATTCCTGATTTTAGTGGAAAAACATTCTGTAGTTCACCATTAAATATAATGTTAGCTTTAGGATTTTTAAAATGGCCTTTGTTGGGCTGAGGAAGTTTCCTTTTATTCCTAATTTGCTGAGAGTTTTTATTTTTTATTTTTATTTTTTTTATCATCACAATTGACTTTTTTTCTTTTTATGAACAATAACATATATACAAAAAAAAGCAATCAATTTCAAAGCACATTGCAACAATTAGTTGTAGAACAGATTTCAGAGTTTGGTATGGGTTACAATTCCACAATTTTAGGTTTTTACTTCTAGCTGCTCTAAGATCCTGAACGCTAAAAGAATATAATGAGTCAGCAATCATACTGATTTGTTAAATCCTACCTTCTCTGTATAACCCCACCATCACCTTTGATCTTTCGCCCACTCTTCAGGGATATTTGGGCTATGGCCATTCTAACTTTTTCCTGTTGGAAGCGTCTGTCACTAATATGGGGTAGGGAGGTGGAACTAGCTGATGTTCTGGAGAGGCTGGCCCCCCTAGGTTTCAGGACTTATCTGGTCCAGGGACCCATCTGAAGGTGGTAGGTTTCTGGAAAGTTACCCTAGTGCATAGAACCTTTGTAGAATCTTATATATTGCCCTAGGTGTTCTTTAGGATTGGCAGGAATGGTTTTGGTTGGGGTTTGGCAGGTTATGATAGGTAGCAATGTCTAACTGAAGCTTGCTTAAGAACCACATCCATTGTGGCCTCTTGACACTATTTGAGCTCTCTCAGCCACTGATACCTTATTTGTTACACTTCTTTCCCCCTTTTTGGTCAAGATGGCGTTGTTGATCCCTAGTGCCAGGGCCAGGCCCATCCCTGGGAATCATCTCCCATGCTGCCAGGGAGACTTTTAGCCTGGATGTCATGTCCCACATGGTGGGGAGGGTCATGATTTCACTTTCAGAGTTGGGCTTAGAGAGAGTGAGGTCACATCAGAACAACAAAAGAGGTCCTCCAGAAGTAACTCTTAGGCATACGTATAGGTAGGCTAAGCTTCTCCACTATCTACATAAGCGTTACAAGAGTAAGCCTCAAGATCAAGGCTTGGCCCATTGATTTGGGTGTCCCTAATGTTTGACACAGTATCAGGGGATTCCCTCATGGTAAAAATTAATAGTTTTTTCTCCCATCCCTCAAGGGACTTTGCCAATACTTTCTGATTATCTGCTTAATATACTCTAGGATGTATCCAGGCATTACATTAAACTATTCAGGATTAAGGGACCTCTTTATTATTCTGGGCTCCCTGTGTTTCAGTTGTTCAAATGAGCTATACAAATAGGTTGAGTTAGATTATGTGCTACAGCAAATTTAGGTTCCAGACCAAGTAAACCTTTCTTCCTTTGGTCTCAAAGAGTAGATGAGGTTCTAAAATACAGACAATGTCTTCCTTACCCCTGTGTTCTGAATTATCGTAATCCCAACCTGATTGGCTTCGTTCTTATCTCTCAATATCAAGTTATACATATATAAAACAGCCTCTTAAATTCCAGAAATAGCAACTGAAAGGTTTAGGAGGCAAAAGGGTGAGAAAGAAGAAAGGTACACCAGGAAATTTTAAGTGGGGAGGGTATTTCTGCGCTCCCGGGCAGAACTCACCAAACCCAAGATGGAGGGAGGTGAGTGCGCACATGGGCTTTGGCACAGGCAGCTTTTAAGGATGGAGGTCAGGTGACGTCTGGAAGGGGCAGTTCATTAGTTCTGGAAGTTAGTTTGGGAGGGGTGACACAGCCTCCACAGTTCCAGTTGCGGTGCCCTTCCCCGTTCCCCTGACCTAACATTCCAGCCTTTTTGTGATAATAGGGCGCCGAGATCTTTCTGGCTGCTTCCTGCTGTAATGGGGCGGCATGGGGTTATAGGCTGGAACCGTCATGGCCAGGGGAGTGGGGAGGCTGGCTGTAGGAGTCTGGTGAGGAAGGCAGGTGATGATAATGATGCAGGAGCATTTGGTTGGCTGCTACCCAGGATAGTTCCTT
>PVIY010047712.1:0-17712 GCA_004026745.1 Myrmecophaga tridactyla | reverse complement strand
GGGGCGTGACGGGTACGCGGAGGTGGGGGCGGCGGGGTGGGCGGGGTGCTTGCGGGATACCGGCGCCCCCCTGACGGCCCTTCCCCCGCAGCGGGCTGACGCACGAGGCGCACAGGAAGGACGTGGAGCAGGTGTACCTGCGCTGCTCGGCCGGCTCAGTGGAGTGGATGTACCCGACGGGCGCGCTCATCGTCAACCTGCGGCCGAACACCTACTCGCCCCGCAGGCCCCTGACCGTGTGCATCAAGCCCCTCTCGGACTCAGCGGGGGCCAATATTTATTTGGAAAAAACTGGAGAACTGACCCTGCTGGTGCGGGATGGGGACCGCGGCCCTGGCCAGGTGCGGTGCTTCGCCTGGGACCAGGGTGGCCTGTTCGTGGAGGCCACGCCCCAGCAGGACATCAGCCGGAGGACCACGGGCTTCCAGTACGAGCTGGTCAGCAGGCGCCCAGGCCCGCACCTGCACGCACCCTCTGGTAAGTGGGCCCCCCCGTGGGCACAGCTGTCTCGGGGGGTCCCTTCTCCCCGTGGTTGCAATGAGCCAGCCCCTCTGCTTTGCTCCCCTCCTCCGAGCAGGCTCCAAGCAGTGCCCCCTTGCCCATGGCTCACGCGGTGGAGTGGTCCAGGGAGCCCCAGGGCGACACTGAGGGGGAGCGTGGTACCCAGCCACGGTGTCCCCCGAGGGCTACGTGGCAGCTGGTGGGTGGGCATTGGTTGTGGGCACGAAACCTCCTTTAAAAGGCAGCCTTTTCAGAACTGGCTGGGTCTGGTTTGTGCTGCCCCTTCAGTGTGTTTCCTTCACCCCCAAGTTTGAAAGGCACATTTATTTTACACTCTACAAAGGAAGAGGGTATGAATGTAATAAGGAACAAAGGACACAAAAATGATAGGCAGGCAGCTTTACACAGCAAGTGTAGGCAAATTTTGTCGAGATTCTTTAAATCCTTCTATTTCTAGCATTTAACTGTCAAAATCAGTTTTGGAGAATAAGAACCCTTATCTCAGGGAGAATTTCTGGAAGGCTCGGCCTATGTAATCTGTGACCATTTAAATGAAGAACAGTGTTGATCATCTTTGTGGCCCTTTAGTGTTCTGGTATGTTGCCCTAGCGAGACCATCCCTGTCTCCAAGTAGCTGTGGCTGCAAAGATATCCTCAGGCCTGAGCCGGAAGCTGCGATGGTTTCAGTGTCTAGGACTGATTTGCTTTTGAATTAGTGTAACTGATTGAAATAAGTGCTGATTGCCATTCCCACTGCCTGGCCGCTCTTCTGACGTGGGGATTGGGCAAGTGGCGATTTGGGTGGTAGTGGAGGAGGTCCTGGGTCCTGGAGCCCCCAGGGAAGTGAGGACCCTCCCCAGGGAACCTCCTCAGAGGATGGTGGGTGTTATACCCTGCAGTGGGAGAGGGGGTGCTGCCTGGCTGGTGGGGGCCCCCAAGGACTGCGGGACGAAGTGGGGAGGGACACGTGCAGGCCTCAGGGATGGCAAGGTGGCTTTGGTGAGGGGCTGCTGTGCCCTTGCCTGAGCAGGTGGCCCCGAGGCTCTACAGGGAAGGATGTCTCGGTGGGGCCATGGGCCGTGAACTGACGTGTGTGGATATGCATGGGGCTCTAGATTTCTGTGTGTTTTTCCCTTTCACTTGAGATAAGCAGACAGCCTTTCAGGCCTGGTGGAGGGCGGGAAGGATCGTGGAGGCACAAGGGATAGGGGTGTGGGTACTTGGACCCCCTAGCGTTCAGGATGCCGGGCATCTCTGTATAGGAAAGCACTGATCTCCAGGAATTTCCACTGGCAGAGGCCACAGAGGAGTGTGTGCGGCCCTGGGAAACGCAGCGTGCTGGGGAGGGGGCGTCGGGCAAAACTGTCCCCACAGGCAGCTGCCTGCCACAGTGGCCCCAACTGAGAACGTGGAGGGTCTCTGCCTTTTGGGGTCACAGCCCTGCCCTCCCTGAGGCGTCTGCCGTGCTCACAGGTGGACCATGTGGAGGGCTCCTGCACGTCCAGTCCTGGATTCCTTCGTGGCGGGCAAGCTCTCCAGGAGCAGATTCCAGGAAGGCCATCCATGTGGCTGGGTGGGGAGCCAGGGCAGGGGCAAGGCACTGGGCCCCTCAGTGCAACTTTGGGGCAGCTTCTCAGCTCAGGCAGGACAGGCTGGAGGAGAAGAGCCGGTTTGGAGGTGGGGCAGGGGGCACATGCGTGGGGCATTGGGAGGCACACCAGGGCTGCCTGGGCACTGAAGGGGCCGTGACCCCGAGGGCGTCCTAGATTTCGGCGGCTCTTGCTTGGGCGCACGGGCCTGGGCACAGGAGCCTCTGGGCTGCATCTTCCAGCGACAGGCAGCCTCACAACAGCTCCTGCCTGGTGGGCTTCGGAGGGTCGGGTTGGGGCGCAGGCTGGGCTGGTGTGTGGGCTGGTGAGCAGGGCTGTCCAGGCCGGGTGGTGAGCGGGCAGCCAGGGCGCAGCCAGCTCTGTGTCTGCCGCTCCGCATCTGGGTGGAGGGCCGTCCTGTCCCCAGGTGTGGGCCAGAGGGTAGGGGTGGCACTTCTCAAATGGGACCCCACAGCGACCCATTTGCTGGGAGCAGGCAGGCGGGACCTGGACCCGCGCCAGGAACCAATGAAGACGTGGTGTTGTGGGCTGGAGTGAGTCAGGGCCCTGATACCATGTGGCCAGCTGGCTGGAGGCCGGCCCCTCCCAGGCCAGCACTCACCCTGGGGACCCTGGACGTACACCCAGGACTGTGCCCAGGATATCCAAAAAGTGGCAGAGGTGACCGGGTGTGCAGCCTTAGCCCCAGGGACCCCGGCCTGCAGACCCTGTGCATGTGGGGGCCACCGCATGCAACCCGTGAAGATTCTGCCGGTGCTGGCTGTGCCTCCTCTGCCCTCAGGGACCCTGCAGCTCTGGTGGCCCCAGCACTGCCCATCCTGCATCCAGCCCCTCGCCCTCCCGGTCCGGGTCTCACCCAGGGTCCCAGCGACTCATCCAAAGGTGGGGTGCAGGGGTGATCTCTGCGACCCTTTCAGCCTGATTCCTCACCTGCCTCAGAACGTCTTCCCAGCCAGCCTCTTCCCACCCCACCCCTCCGTCCAGCCTGCCCCCTCCCTGCCCACATGTAATATCTGGAGTCGATTTTGTTAGTCCTGTCCCCACAGCCCATGGAATGGTCCCACCGGAGGCTGACCCGGCCCCACCTGAACATATGCCCCGGACCGTGCCCAGGATATCCAAAAAGTGGCAGAGGTGACCAGGTCACTGAGGTGGAGCCTGGGGAGGGGATTGTCCCTCCAAGAATGGCGTGCCCTCCCCATTTTACACTATAGAAGGTTCACAGTAGAAACCTAGGACTTACTAGGACTTGATCAATTTCTAAAACCTTAAATCTCTTTCAGGCTAAATTTGTCTGTGTGGAGAACCTTAGCCTAAGACTGCCGGCATGAAATTACTGGGTTCAGGAGCTGCAGCGCTGGAAGCTGCTATAAACCCTGGCAGAGCCGGGGTTGGGGTTGGTTAGATGCTAAATAAAACTTGCCTGAACAACCTTATATCTCCTCCCAGTGGTTGTGGCGGGCGGAGAGGGGGCCTTGGGGGGAGGGTCGCTCACCCCTTGGGGCCTGGGGATAAAGCCGGGTTTCCTGTCAAACTCCAGTAAAAACAGGCTCAAACTCTGGAAGACCTGGTCACCAAATTCCGTCTTCCCAAATTGGATTATAACTTGCTAACTGGAGGAAGGGGATGCCGGGCAGATGCTAGGGGCTTGTTAGCATTCCCTTTACTAATTAGAGTTCTAATTGGCCTTGAGGTCCCGTGGTCTCTGGTTCCGGAGCCCCCCTCTCCTCGCTCTTTGTGACCTTATAGCATCTTGTGGGCGATGTTTCATTGCTGTGAAAACTTGCTGAACTTGGCATCTGTGTGGACCAGAGTTTCTGGTAGAAAATCGACGTTGGCCCTGTGGTGCTGAGATTGGATGTTCCTGGCGAGCTTTGGGCCGGAGCCCCAGACTCTCGGGGAAATCGAGGCTTCATTCCTGTCCCCATCCCTGAGAACACGGGACACAGGGCAAACGCCCCCACCGAGGCACAGCCCTCCCCTCTCCTGATGACCAAGGGCAGGAGAGGACCCGGGAGGCCCACTGCAGCCTGGCTCCCTGGGGCACTTGCCTTTCAACAAGGGGTGGGGCATCCTAAGCCTGTAATACCAAAGGAATGAGCGCGTAATTGAGGAATGTCAGCACTGGCCATCTGGCGGCAGCAAGGTCGTCCCCGGCCAGGCCTGTACCGCGGCTGCAGGAAGATTGAGCAGGAGCTGGGGCCCGGGCAGAGGAGAGGAGGGCTGGCCCTTCCTGGGCACCCCAGCCCGTGAACATGGCTTCGGGGTCCTGGGCCCTTGCCTTCGGGTTGTGCTGTGGCTCTCCTGCCTACAGGAAGGCGGACCTGACCTTCTCCCTGGCGCTGTGCCCAAGAAGTCTAGTTTGTTGCCTTGAAGGAAAAGAGGGTCACGGGCCAGGATCTCAGTGGGGGGTGGGGTAGGGTGACGGGACGCAGCCTGCCGCTGGTCCCTGTGACCCTGCGGGGCCGACAGCAGCTGGTGGCAGGCCTCTGTCACGTGGTCATTTCCTGGTGTGAGCAGAGACACATTGCCAGCTAAGAGCGAGGAAGGCAGCAGGGCACGCCCGCAAGATTGGGGTTTGGCAGCCACGCCCCAGGAGGGCCTGTTCTCTCCAGAGCCCTTAACAGCACACTGGGTAAAAGGCCCCTCCTTTAGTTTACCCGATAAAAGAGCTTGCAAGTCAGAAAGGACGGGGTGAGCTGCGTGCAGTGAACTCACGGACAAATCCACACCCGGGGTGTGTGTGCCGAGGGTGGGGGTGTGGGGCAGGGGTGGAGACCTGGCTGGGAGCTGATTGGGCACAGGCTGCAGGAGGTTTCAGACCCCGGGGCCCTAGCTCACCTGTCCTAGCTCCCCGGGGCCCCAGCAATCTTATCCTGGCTCCCGGAAGCCCCAGGGCACTGGCGGGTGGGGTGCCAGCAGGATGGCCGGAGGTGCCAGCAGGGGAAAGTGGAGAGTGTGTTCTGGGGGTGCACCTGTGTCCTTTGCCCCTCAAGGCGGCGGCCTGGGACTCCTCCTGCTCTCACCTCTTCCCTGCTAGGGTTGCAGGTGCACCCCTGGGGCGTGGTCTTGCCTGTGGCTCTGGAATTGGGCACTTGGAGGGTGGAGTACCGTGAAGGCTCCGGTGAGCAGGGGAGAGGCGGTGTGGCCTTTTGGTTGTGCAGCTGCAGTGAGGGGATGGGCAGAAACTGCTTCCAAGGCCAGCTTGCAGCCTTTGGGTCTGGGTCCTATGGCCTCTGTCTAGCCCCATCTCCTGGGTTGCCCCCCCAAAACCCCCGCGTTTACTGAGCTTTGATGGTGAGCTTGCCCAGCACCTCCAACCCCCACCTCTGGGTTTGGGGTGGGCTTGCTGGGACATGAGGCAGGGTGGCGACGCCTGGAAGAGGGAAGAAAGAAACCTCATTGTTTCCTGGAAATAGAAAATGACTTGATGCCTTTTCCAAGGCATCTGATCACTCTCTGATGCTTTAGTTTCCTACATCAGTGATTTCTCTCTGCCAGTATAATTACTTGCTTCTTAATCATCTCTGACTTTTAGTGGAGGGAGGGTGTGGGCTCGCCGCATCCTCATGAGGAGGAGAGGCTCGGGTCAGCTGGCGAGGGGAGGCGGGGAGGGCCTGTTGGTTCTCTGCCCGTGGGCATGGACAAGGGTGCCCAGGAGACTGCCCGATGCCGGCCCCTGCAGGTCCGTTTGGGGGAAGCCGGTGCAGCGTGCAGCTCTGCACGGGAGGCTGGCCGTGGTGCTGTGGCCCGCTAGGGCCTCGAGAACCTCGGTGGTCCTCTGTGCCCAACACCCCCACCCACCTTCTCCTCTGCTCCCTGCAAGGATGCTGCATCTCACCTGCTACCTGTGGGTTAAGACCCCAGCTGACACACTCCGTTTCTGCTCGTTGGCTTGCACACACACTCCTGCTACCCTTGCCTGGCAATCCCTGCTGTCCGGCAGTCGGGATCCCTCCTGCAGACCCCCACAGTGCTGCCTCTGCACAAGGGTCCATGCAGAGACCCTCCCCCTCCCCTCACATCCCTCCTGCTCACACACCCCGTGGTCTCGCCAGCCCAACCCACCCGGGTCCCCACAGTTGTCCCCGCGGTGACCCCCTCCCTGGGCTCCCCGACCTGGGGTCCCCACGGTAACCCCCTCCCTGGGCTCCCCGACCTGGGGTCCCCACGGTAACCCCCTCCCTGGGCTCCCTGACCTGGGGTCCCCACGGTAACCCCCTCCCTGGGCCCCCCGACCTGGGGTCCCCACGGTAACCCCCTCCCTGGGCTCCCAACCCCCTCATTCTTCCTCACTCAGTTGCACATTCCAGAGTGATGCTCCTCAGGAGTCCACAGGTCAGCCGGGCCTGGCCAGGCTCCTGCTGGATGCACCCCCACCCCCCTGTCCTCCTCCTGTGAGTAAATTAAACACGATATGTCCACTGCCCAGCACATTCCACAGCCTCTACAAGCCCGGCTCCAATTCATAATTGTTTCCAGATTGCTGCATTTGGAATCCACAGTTTGAATTTTCCACAAAGCTGATTTAGGTGTAAAGCTCCGAATTGAAAGCAGGGAGTCTCTGGTGAAATGTTTTGTTAGCTCAGCTGCTGGTGGGATCGGCTCCTGGAGGCGCTGCCTCTGCCGAGGTGCCTGTCCTGCCCACGTTTCTGCAGCTGGGCTGCCAGGATGAGTTTGTCCCATCGGGAGTAGGCCCTCCCTGCCCGGTGGTGAGGTCTGAGGCCTGTGGGGTCCTGGTCTGGCAGCTGAGTACCACGATGAGCGGGCCACCGCTCTTCCTGTCGCCACGGGAGAGGCAAGCAGGCGTTGTCTGCCCCCGGGCTGCCTCCCTGGGCTCTGGGCATGCTTTAGCGAAGGCAGTGAACCCTTGCCTTGCATCCCCAGTGCCTGCCCCAGGGGTGCCCTGCTCCCTGAGCACCCGTCTCTGACCTTCTTTGGTCTGGGGACCCCAGGCCCAGGGCCTCTGTCCCTGGACGTTGGACAGGTGCTGGCCAGGATGTCTCCTCTGCCCCTGTGCCCTGTGGTGAAATGAAAACACTGTCGCCTGGTGAAGTCTGAAGCCTCCCTCCCAGGTCACCTCATCCCCAGGCCTGTGCAGATGGGGCTGTTCGGGTCGGAGTCAAGGTCTATAAAAAGCAACTGGACTTGACACAAAGTACAGAATTCAGATACAGGCGGGGGTACTGGGGGGACTGGGTGCCTCACCTGGCCCGTGGTCAGAGCCTGCAGCCCTAGGG
Organism: Myrmecophaga tridactyla; assembly: GCA_004026745.1. Classification (NCBI taxonomy): domain Eukaryota; kingdom Metazoa; phylum Chordata; class Mammalia; order Pilosa; family Myrmecophagidae; genus Myrmecophaga; species Myrmecophaga tridactyla. Next base: position 10,361 of record PVIY010047712.1, on the reverse strand, counting down.
GTCACCCTCTGTGTCTTTGTGGGGCCCCCAAAGCTATAAAAGACAAACTGAGTCAAGTTTGCAGACTGTGGCATTTTATTTGGAACACCAAAGTTTTCCTGCTGCCAAGGAAGCCAGAACAGCAAGAGCTTCGGGGTTCTAGGGATAGCCAGTGATTTTTATAGTCATGAGAAGGAAGTAGCTTGACTCTTACTGTTTGTCTGTCCTGTGGGGAGGTTTTAAGCAGTTGGACTTTATTTTGCATTGGGTCAAATGTGAGGAACCGGGGGCTTGGGGGATTGCCTGGGTCGGCTGCCTGGGTGGGGATTTCACATTTCAAAAGACATCAAGAGCGAGTTCAGAGAGGAAGCAGGGCACGGATGTTTGGGCTCTGAGAGGTCCCCCAGGCTCTCTCCTTCTAATGGTACCAGGGCTGCCACCTGCCAGCGTCCATCCAGCTTGTGCGTGTCTGTGGTGGACGCGGTGGTGGAAGGACCCTGGTTGTCACGCTCTTTTCTGAGAGGACATGGGAGCCCTCATGGCTGGGGTTCCATGCACACAGTAGAGGTGACCATAGCTCCTTCCCCCACCCAGGACCCCGTGAGCCGGACCCCAGGGAGGGCAGGAGCCAGTGCTCAGTCCCCCAGGGTCAGAGTGCCCTGGGGTCAGGGGCCCTGGGGCCAGGGGGCCCTTGGGTCGGAGGGCTGTGGGGACACGGGGACCTGGGGTCAGGGGCCCTGGGGTCAGAGGGCTGTGGGGACGCAGGGCCCTGGGGTCAGAGAGCAGCTGCCTCCCCCACCCAGGGCCATCTCCCCCGCCCCTGGGCCATGAGCTGATGAGGATGGTGTCCCTGCAGGAGAGTGTGTAATTGCTGGGGTGGGCTTCGGTGGGTGGGGGTCCAGGTGCACGGACACTTGGGAGGGCCTGGGTTTGGAGCGTGGGTGGGGGCTCCTGGCCTGATGTGATGAGCTGAGCTGGCTGTTGGCGCCTCGGCAGGTTGTTCTTGTTCTGCGGCTCCTCCTTGCTGACACCGTGAGCTGCAGGTGTGCGGGCAGGCCAGGCGCTGAGTCACGCCTGCCCCCACGCAGGGGGGGGAGCGCAGGGTCTCCCCGGGGCAGCACAGCTACTTCTTTTCTGTCCCGCCCACCCCATCCAGCTTTTTATTTGGGAGGATGGCCCGAGTCCTTCCTTGCAGACCCCAGCACCTCGTGCTGAGGCCGGGGGGAGGCGTAGATCCCTTGTGCTGGCCTCCTGGGGCCCTAGGCTGGGTGGGGGCTGTGTGTCGGGGCAGCTGCAGAGCCCGGGACGCTCCTCGGGACGCCAGACATGCCGGGCCTTGTCGTTGGGGTTCTGTCAACCTCGAGTGTCCCACCGCCAGACCCAGACCCAGAGCTTCTGGGCCTTTTCTCTGGGCCAGGACGTGCCCGGCCCTGCGAGCAAAGCCATCAGGGCCCTGCCTCACCAGGATTTCAGTCCTCAGGGTTTCTGTGGCATTAACAGAAATTGGGCCAGAACCTGGAAATCAAAACGGAGAGGTAGAGGCCTAAGGACTTGGAATACGAGAGCCAGGTTAGGGGAGAACCCAACTTGACCCCAGAGTGTGGGGCGCTGTGTTTGTGGGTGGGGGTAGCTGTTCTGGCACCTGCGGCCACCTGCGCTGGGGGGATCCCCTGGGGCGCGCCTGGCTTGGTGGTGAGTGGCGCTGGGGTGGCCGAGGAGGCTCAGCACTGCTCACCCCCTACTCCAAGTCTGGGGTTGCCAAGGGGGTTGGGAAAGTGTTCAGGGGCGTCCACCTCCCCCAAGACCATCGGGGTGTGGGACGGAACGGGTGAAGTGTGGCCTGCACCCAGACCACTGCCCTAGGCTCTTGCCCTTGACCAGCACCAGCTCCTCCCTGGTCCTTCTAGATGTTGACCCCCCAGGTTTGCGGCGCCCTGAAAGCGGCGCCCGCGGCCAGAGGCTGCAGCCTGGTCTCAGCTCATGTTGAGAAGGGCGCCGGGTGGCGCGCCGCCAGCTGGGCTGGGTGAGGGCCGCAGCCTCAGGGTCCAGCAGGGCGCCCCCGGGTGCTGGGCGGGCTGCGTGCCCGGGTCTTTCTGAGCTGCCCAGGACCCATTTCAGCCCCTGCTCTGCTCGAGCCCCCCACTGCACCGGGCCCCCCGAGCTGCCCCTCCCACGTGGCCATAGTGCACTTGGTGCTTCCAGGTTGGGGGCCTTCATGCAGGCATGGGAAGCCCCTGCTCACGCTGCTCTCTCCCCGCAGCCCCCTGCCGCCCCTGCAGCGAGGCAGAAGTCCTCTTGGCCGTTTGCACGAGCGACTTCGGTAAGTGCTGCCCGTGGCCTTTGCCCGCCCCACCGGTCTGCGGGCTCCTGGGGTGGCGGGGGGAGGGGAGGCCCCCACCCTCCCCCATTGCAGTCACAGGGAGAAGGCTCTTCTCCTGCACTAGAGGAGCCCCAGCCACGGGGACCAAGAGGACATTGAGAGTCAGCCGTGACCAGGCCTCCCCGCCCCGGGAGTGGCCGTGGTGTCCCCGGGGGTGCCCGAGGCCCTCGTGCCCGCTGGACCCGCTGACCTCCGCTTCCTTCGCCCGCAGTTGTCCGCGGCTCCATCCAGGACGTGGCGGACGAGCCCGCGCGGCAGGAGTCGGCCATCCACCTCGTGGTGAGCAGGGTCTTCCGGCAGAAGAACAGAGTCTTCCGGGCAGCCTCGGGGGGCAGTGGCCGCTGGCGTGGGCACGTCAAGACGCTGCTGGAGTGCGGCGTGCGGCCCGGCCAGGGCGACTTCCTGTTCACCGGCCACATGCGCTTCGGGGAGGCCTGGCTTGGCTGTGCCCCCCGCTTCAAGGACTTCCAGAGGACGTACAGGGACGCCGAGGAGAAGGGGCTGAACCCATGCGCCGTGGCCACCGAGTGACCGGCGCCTGGGCCCGCTGGGGCGCCTGCGGGGGGCTCTGGGGCTGCAGTCCAGCCTTGGCCCCAAGGACTCCCAACGCTGTAAAATGCAAACTAAGTTATTGTATTTTTTTAAAAAGAAATGTCCAGAGGAGACCAACTATATGTCTTAAAGCTGCGTCCACTACTGTTCTCCAGGCCTGGTGTGTGGTCAGGTCCGGGGCCGCAGCTGGGCCTCGGGGGCTGGGGACTCGTGGCAGATATGGAGCCACAGGCTTTTGGCTTTTAAAGAATGTGCTTTGCCAGCTGGTCGTTTCCAGGCGGGTGGGTTCTGTCCGCGGAGGGTGAAGGCCTGGCTGTGGCCACGTCACTGCCGAGTCTGCGCCCCGCCGTGCCCCAGCTCGGCAGGCTCCAGGCTCGGCCTGTGACTCAGCTCCCCGGAGGGGCCCCGATTACAGGTGCAGCTCCCTGCAGGCACCCCCGCTCCCGGAGCACCTGCCTACCTCTCGCGGGGCTGCCCTTTGACCCAGGCACTCCCTAGATGCCCCTGTCCACAGCAAACCTCTGGACCACTGGGGGGCTGGTCTGGGCCCTGGGACGGTGTCCCCCTACTCAGGGGTCCCCCAAAGGGTGGCCCAGGGCGTGGGTGAGGGGCCTCCGCAGGGGCTCCAGCCGGTCACGGCAGGAAGCAGATGCCTGTGCAGAAGCAGTCCCGGGGAAGGGACTCCAGGTTCTTTGGGGTTCATGCCTTGGCACAAGCAGCTGGTAGGGTTTCTGGTCCAGCTGTGGCCTGGAGGCATCTCGGCACGCCCGACGCTGCTGAACGAGAATGGCTGGATCCTAGGAGTCGGCCTCTTGGGGTGAATGCCCTCCCTGCTGAGGAAGCCCAGTCTTGTGGTCCCCCAGCGCCCACTCAGGGCGCGAGCTTCTTCTCCAGGGCTGGGGCAGGGCTCGCCAGGTAAAAGTGAGGGGACCCTGGGCACCCTGGGCCTGACGTCCGCACCCCACCCCATGACCCCATAGCCTTAGGAAGAGAGAGAGGTTAAGGCCGCCAGGGAGGCAGTCCCTGGGGCTCCCCTCCTTCTCAGCGCCCCTATGTTCTCCCCACAGACCCTCGCCTCGCCTCTGCCATGTACTTGGCCCCTGGCCCAGACACTGATGTCATTGCCCAGCCATGACTGCCGGCCCATCCTGAGGGGAGGGCAGCAGGCACCATCCTCCCACCCATCTCAGGGCCGAAGGGGGCACAGTCTGGGACCCAGGTCTTGGCAGCCAGTGCCCAGGTCCACACCCTCCACTTGCCAAGCCGCCCCCACTGCCCCCCACCTCGCTGCCTCTCGAGCCCACCCTGCGGGGTTCACTCCTTTCCCTTTTTCCTTTCCTCCTGTGGGGCCTCCTTTGCCCTGTGGTGGGGGCTGTGGGTGAGGCAGGTGCCTGGACCCTGGGAGCACCTTGACACCTGGCTCTTCGGGCCCCTCCTCGGGGTGTCAGGCCCCTGGGAGCACCCCCCTTTCCTGGAAGATGTCAGACCCCTGGGAGCACCCCTACTTTCCTGGGGATGTTGGGAGGGCACCCTCACTTTGCTGGTGGGCATTGGACTCCGGGGTGCACCCTCACTTTCCTGGGGCTGTCGGGGAGTGCCCCCATTTTCCTGGGGGTGTCGAGGAGCGCCCTCCACTTTCCTGGGGGTGTCGGACTCCAGGGTTCACCCTCACTTTCCTGGGGGTGCCGGAGAGCACCCTCACTTTCCTGGGGTTGTCAGGCAGCACCCTCACTTTCCTGGAGGCATGAGGATGGCTCCATTCCTCAAAACCAGCTGCATGTTGAGCCCCTGCAAGGCGCCAGCAGCCCGGCTGAGCTAGGCGGGGCTGAGCTGGGTGGGGGTGAGCTCCTGGGGGTGGCTGTGGAGCCGAGGCCTGGGGCAGGCTGAGAGGTGGCTCATGCCTTTGGCAAGATCGTGGTCCTCATGGTCGTGGGCCTAGTGCCCGCCCAGGCTTCGGGGCCTCGGTCTCCTCATCCCCTGCCCTGTGGGACTGTGGTCCATGTGGAGGCCCCAACTTCTCCCTGTGTTCTGGGCTCCCCACCCAGCCTTGAGTTGGGCAGATGGGTCGCCTCCCTGCCTGAAGCCCTCTGCCCTGGGGCAGCATTTCCTGCCCACCGTTGCCGTTTGACTCCAGGAACCCTGAGAGCCCCTGGCCAGCGGCCTGCTCGTCTTGGCACTAGCAGGTTCCAGGCTGGATGCCCCCACACCCTCCCACCACCAGGGCCCCCGCTCCAGCCCTGGGGATCCCCCAGAAGGAAGGTCCAGCAACCTGGCGACTACAAGACATGTAAATCGCATGGGGCGTGGAGCTGGTCACGGTGGCTTTGTGGAGTTGGTACCAGGCAGTGCAAAGGCCCTGGGGTGGGCAGGACCGTGCCTGCCCCCAGCCAGGGCCCCCCACATCCATCTGGGGAACTGACGGGGAACTGTGCAGGGAGGGAGGCCCACAAATGCTGGGAAACACCTGTTTTGGAAAATCGGCGCGTGATGAAAACGAAATAGCTGTGACAAGGAGAGGGCAGTGGGGAGACACAAGAAGGGGCAGCGTGCGGGGCCCGGGTAGAGGGAGCTGAGGTTGGGTCTCCAAGTCGCTGCAGGGCAGGGAGACTCAGTCCTGCACCCACTGCCCACTCCAGTCCCAGTTCAAGCCCTGGGGTGGCTGACCCAGACGGCGAGGGCGGGGACCTCCTCTGGGGTCCCCCTAAGCTGGGGAACACCCCCTGCAGCAGCCACTCTCCAGAATGCCAGCCGAGTGGCAGCCACCCTCCTCTGGGCAGGAACCCTTCTCCATGAGGCAGCTGGTCTGGCTGTGTATGGCCCCAGTGGTCAGCAAGCCCTGGGAGGTGTCTCTCCCTCTGCATCTACCCCCCTGGCTGCTCTTTCCTGTGCCCTGATTTCACTCCTATGGGAGGCCTGCACGGGCCTGGTCTGAGCCCCCAGCTCCATGGCCCCTAGAACTCAGGAGCCAGCACAGGCTTCAGGCAGAAGGGGTGAGGGGCTGCCTTGGCGGGGCCAGGGGAGGGCAGGCAGCCCCCCACCCTAGACCCAGCTCAGAGAGGGCCTTTGCTCCCTTGGGAGTGCAGGTCAGCAGACCCCCAGGAAAGAGAGGAAGGGGCTTCGTGTGGTCCTGAGGGCTGTAGTGGGGCCCTCGGAGGGGAGCTCTGAGCTGGGACAGGCTGTCGTGCACCACCTGCTCCCACCCCTCTGAGCAGGGGAGGCTTTTCCAAGACAAAATCCAAGGCCCCAGGGCCCAGGTGGGTGGCACGCCCCTCCCCACAGGCCCTTGCCACTGTTCTTATGCCCATAAGGGAGGGGGAGGGAAGGCGGCTTGTGACTCAGTTTCCCACCAATGTCCCCTGAGGCTCCGAGGACCCTGGAGTGCCCAGATAAAGTGGAGGCCCCTGGAGATCCTCACACGGCAAGGGGGGAACGAGCCACCGGGGGTGGGGGGAGCAAGCCGAGGTACCTGCCTGGCCACACGGGATCACCGCAGACACCTGGCCCTCCCCTTGACTCTCCCCACCAGTCCTCAGCCCTGTTGGGCCGCCAGGCTGTAGGGTCCCCTGGAGTCCAGCTCAGTGGGCTCGGGCATGGTTGGGAGGCTGTGGGCACCCGGGGGTGGTGTAGCAGTCAGAGCCCCCAGGTCCAGCCCCAGTATCCAGCACCGAGGTCCGAATCCTGAGGTCCAGCCCTGTCAGTGGAGAGATGCTGCCCTGGCTCTTGGGATCCCCAACCTGCAGAGAGACAGATGGCCAAGGCTGACCAACGGTGGGAGCCAGGGCTGTGATGGCTGCAACGATGTGCCCCAAGGGGATGGGCCCCCGGGGCCTACAGGGGTGTCGCTGACCCTGACCCTGGGCCTCCTTGGGCACAGACTTAGGAGACCCCAGGACCAAGTTCTGCAAGCCCCTCCCGGGCTCTGACCAGCCTCGGGGACCATGGCCAGGCGGGACCCACCCCTGGCTTCCCATTAGTTGTCACCTCAGGGGGGGAGTCAGCGGCGGGGGATTGGAGCCTGCAGTCACCTGTGTGAACACTTGTGTGTACAAATGTGTCTGACCTGTGTGCATATGAGTGTATCTGTAATCTACATTTGGGTGTGAGTTTGGGTCTGTGTGTGAGTGTGCACGTGTCTGTCATCTATGTTTAGGTGTGCATGTGTGTCCATGGTCTGTGTACAAAAAGTCTGTTGGGGACCTATGTTTGGATGTGCACACGAGTGTGTCCGTGGTCTATGTGTGTACATGCAAGTGTGCCAGTGACCCATGTTTGGGTGTGCATGTGTGTCTGTGGTGTGTGTGTGCATGCAAATCTGTCAGTGACCTGTTTGGGTGTGCATGTGAATGTGTCTGTGATCTGTGTGTGTGCATGTGTGTCTGATCTATGGGTGTGCATGCAAGTGTGTATGGCCCATGTGCACGAGTGTGTGATCTGTTTGGATGTACACGAGTGTGTCCCTACTCGTGTGGAACCCAGCACTCAGTAGGTGTTCATGTGAGGTGTGGAGCCTGGCACACAGTGGGGCTCTTGTGATACATGCGGGACCTGACTCACAGTGGGTACTCGGTCCATTCTGGGTGGACGCATGACTGACATGCATTAGCTACCAGCAATAGCACCTGTAAGTTTGGACAGAGTACACAGCCCAGGGACAGCACTGTTGGGGTGTCAGGAGAGCTGGGGAGGCTTGGGCTTCCGCTAATGTGAAGGGCGTGCTTGGGTAAGAAGAGTAAGTCAGGGTTCCTTTATGGGGATTGTGGGAGGGTAAGGAGTCGGCCACCAGGCTGGGGTCGGTGTGGAGGGAAGGGGGCTGCTGCCAGACTGAGCAGGGAGTGAAAGATCTTGAGGAGGTAGGGGCGGATTAGGTGGGGGCAGAGGAGGTGCCAGAAGCTACCAGTGTGGGAGTGGGAGAAGCGGGGAGCCGAGGGCAAGGGATGGTGCACCAGGGGCTCTGGTGTGAAGGGGGTGGCGCTTGGGTGCTGGGGCGTGGCCCTTGGGGACCCTCCTGCTGGCCTGCCCCTCCCACTGCATCCCTGCAGACTGCGTGTGGGGCAGGGACACGAGGCCCACGTGTGTCTGCTTTGGCAGTAACTGATAGAAAACCGTGGCTGCTCAGCAGGCAGCCGTGTGACCAGCCCGTTCGCTGGGTACTGGCATTTCATTTGAGAAATATTTTGCTCACCAAGCCACATGTTTTCCTAGTTATGGGTCTGATCATGAAGAAGATGGAAAAATGTTAAAAGCACATACCCAAACCACAAAACCCAAGGGCTCTGTGTGAGGGGGTAGCGGGGTGCTGTGGAGTGGAGGCTGCAGGGAGGGGAAGGCAGAGACAGGGTCCTCATGGCAGGCCGCAGGGTGGCCTCAAGGAATCTCTGGGCCTATGTGCATCTGTACATGTGTGAGTGTGGGACTGTGTATGTGAGTGTCTGTGTCCACCATGTGTGCACACATGTGAGTGTGTCTCTGTGTGTGAGTGTAGTGTGTGCATTTGTATGTGTCTGCATGGGAGTGTATCTGTGTTTGAGTGCGCTGTGCATCTGTGCATGTGCATGTGAGTGTGTCTCTGTGTGTGAGTGCTGTGGGCATCTCTGTCTGCATGTGAGTGCTCTGGGCATCTGTGTGTGTGTATGTGAGTATGTTTCTGTGTGTGAATGTTCTGTGCATCCTTGTGTGTCTGCATGTGAGTGTCTGTGTGTGAGTGCTCTGTGCATCTATGTGTGTACATATGAGTGTCTCTGCATGTGAGTTCTGTGTGCATTAGTGTATACACGTGAGTGTGTCTGCGTGAGTGCTGTGTGCATCTGTGTGTGCATGTGAGTGTCTCTGCATGTGAGTGTTCTGTGCATCTGTGTGTATGCATGTGAGTGTGTCTCTGCATGTGAGTGCTCTGTACATCCATGTGTGTGTGCATGGGAGTGTCTCTGCGTGTGAGTGTTCTGTACAACCGTGTGTGTGCCTATGAGTGTGTCTCTGCGTGTGAGTGCTCTGTGTGCATCCCTGTGCTTCTTCCTGTATGTGCAGCTGGTGGATGAGCAGCCCACGGCCCCATGAGTGGCAGAGGCTGGGGGCACCACGGCCCCATGAGTGGCAGAGGCTGGGGGCACCCCTCCCCCTCCTGAGGCTCGCCTGCCCCACCCCCTGGCTTTTCTCTGCCCGTCCACCTTCAGCTCTGCCCGGGCCCTGCCTCGCTGCCCCACGCTGCCCTGCGGTGGCCGGCAGAGCTCCCCACTCCCTGTCTAATCTACTTCTGCTCCGATAATCTCTATTCTTCTAAGTAACTTCTCCCTCCTCTGAGCCCCTGCCATTTGTCCTGAGTGTCCCTTTCTCTGTGGACTTCAGGAATGCCCACCTCACCTCTGGACCGTGAATTCCCAGCTCCCAACCCTCCCTGGCCTTGCTGTCTGCTGGGGCAGCCGATAGGCAGCCGAGAGAGGCCTGGGACCCCTTGGAGTTCCCCCGCGAGCACAGCCCCAAAGGCAGGGCCCTGTGCTGTGTTCCGGGGCTGAAGGAGTCCAGGGAAGGAGAGAGCAGGGGGGGTGGAGATCGGCCCGAGGCAGGTAGGGGCCCTAGAAACTCCTGGAAACAGGACAGTGGGGTGGGCAGGGGAGCGGCGAGGCCAAAACCTCAACCCCAACCGGGGCTAGAGAGGGAGGGAGACAGGAGGCTGAGTGGGATTCAGAGTGGCTTGGCACTAAAGAAGGGGCGGCCCAGGGGCCTGGGCCTCTCCTGGGTGGGGTGCAGGGGGAAGGTCAGGGAGCCCATTGTGGCCAGCTCTGCTCTCACCCCACTCTCTGGGGCTGCAGCCTTCTCCCTATCCAAGCCACACTTGGTGGTAGGAAGGCAGGATGAGGCAGGGGCAGGGGGCCCCCTCTTTGGTTCCCAGTCTAGCCCAGGTCTCAGGGTCTCCTCTCCCACTCCCCAGGTGTGCAGTTGCCTCTGGGTCCCGGGTGGCTCTGTGTGCTGGAGCCACGGGGACGTCACCTGCTGCGGACACAGGCCTCCTGGCTTGCCTGTGGCCCCCCAGCCCAGAAGCCTCTGAGTCCCCAAGCCCGGCAACCTGGGGCCCTCCCTGGGAGAGCAGGCACCCACCCTCCCGAGAGCCTCCCTCCCAAGAAGGAGTGCCCACCCCAGCGGAGTTCCTGTGGTTCCTGGGGCCCTAGAGAGGTTGACAGTCTCCAGCTTCCTGCATCCCGCACCCCACCCTCCACGGCAGCCCCCGGCCCTCATCCCCGTGGGGAGAGATGGCCTGGCATGGGCCATTTCCTAGTGAAGTAGGAAACGGGAGGGGCCCTGGCTCCATCTGACACAGAAAAATTAAACTGTTATCCTTAAAGTGGAAGTGCAATGGGTAAAACATCTCTGTGTCCTGCTCGCCTTTTCTTCTCACCACGCGACTTGCCTCTGAGGCAGAGAGCAGCTAAATTGGGGGAGGGGGAGGAGAGGGGCA
>PVIY010047711.1:0-17648 GCA_004026745.1 Myrmecophaga tridactyla | reverse complement strand
GTTTTGGACTTCTCCTAGCCTCAAAACCATGAGCCAATAAATTCCCATTGTCTAAGCCAATCCATTGTATGGTACTTGTTTTAGCAGCCAAGAAATTAAGACAGATGAAATACAATAATAATAATAATTCAAACATTTTCTTCCCTTATCACAGTGGGACTTGTTTCATGTACCCTGGAGACCACTGGTTAGAAAATGGACTTTCAGAGGCTGGGAATCCTGGATTTAAGTTTTTAACCCCAAGATATTTCAGCTGAGTGATAGGCATTTGTCTTAACCTTGCTAAACCTCAGTGTCCTCAAATGCTAATGGAGATAAAGAACCCACCTCTATGAGGTATTACGAAGACCAAATAATAAAACGCATGTAAAATACAGAGAACATGGCAAGTGCCAATTTTAGCCATGTTTATTATCTCCTGCTTTTCCTGACACTGTGTGGTCCTGGTTCTTCTCTAACTTCCTACGTGTTTTTTGATCTTGTTTGTGTATTTGTCTGTTTTTGTTGTTGTTGTAGTTTCCTTCATTCAGTCTTTTTCCTCCTTAAACTCTAAGGATCTGAATCACATGTTTTTCCTTCTCCAGGTTCTCATTCTCTCTAAACACGCTTATGCTGTCATGCTGCAGCCAGGACCCTTTGCTGATGGATTCCGAGTCCATGTATTCAGCACTGACTTTCCAACAGCACCTCAGTCCTACATTTTCCGATGCTCATATAACGGACGCACTTGTAAGCCTTAATGTTACCTATGACTTGGTAAGGTCAAAATCAGTGGTAACACCTTTCTACCTAAATGAAATCCCCATATTTGTTTTATTTTTAAAATTTATTTTTATGGTAGCGATACCATTTTCCTAAATCTTTCAGCTAGAACTGTTGTATCATTTCTGACTCTCGCTTACCAAAACTTGAACCTATCCCCACTGCTTATGGATTTTGCCTCTAAAAAGCCACCCAGACTCTCTTTCCCATTCCATTCCCACCGCCACTGTGTACGCACAGGCACACACAAGAATAAATGATTAAAAGCATGAATTTTAGAATCAGGCAGTCCTCAGTTTGAATCTAGAATCCATCATCAGTTGTTTGTCTTTGGCCAAATTGTTTAACCTCTCTGAGCCTCAAGGGGAAAAGAATCCATCTCAATGATTTAGTATTTTTCAGTTTTTTAAAATTTGCAAGTCATTTATGAGAACCCTTAAAATTTTAAAAGTCACTTTGTAATTTTGTGTGGTTGTGTGATAAAGAGAATGTCTGAACATAAAACATTTATTTTACCAAATATTTTCTTATACAGTTTGTATTTAATGTAACCTTTGGTAATATTCAGCCTTACTCAATACAATAAATGATACTTTTAAAATTTACTTTAAATAAATAATGTAAGGAAAAGGATGATTTTTGACAAATAAATTAAAGCAATATTATGCTGTGCTTGGTTTGGTGATAATGTATATTAAAATGTAGTCTTGAATTCAGGCAAAAACATTTGCATATTGAGATTCTTCCATCTTGCATTTAAAGAATTCAGTGATTTACTTTAATAATTTTATGTTTTGTTCCAGACTGTGATGTAAGTGCTTCTATCTACATAACATAGTGAGGTCATGGATAACCTTATATAGGTAATCATCGCCAGAGTTTGTCTTTTGCCATTGGATTTTTTTTTTTTTTTTTACATGGGCAGGCACTGGGAATTGAACCTGGGTCCTCAGGCATAGCAGGCGAGCATTCTTGCCTGCTGAGCCACCGTGGCCTGTCTTGCCATTGGATTTTAATATACTAGAGATGGCTTGAAATTTATTTAAGATTTCTGAGCAATGAATGCAACTTGAAGTCTGATAAAAATGATCTTGATATGAATCTTCAAAGTTATAGAATTTTATAATCGTGATTAATTAGCTGTATTTCCTTGGTATAAATTAAATGGAATATGATATGGGATAAAAAGGTTCAAATGTAAAGCAGCTGAAACCACCATGGCAGCCAGTGACAACCAGCTGACCACTCAACGAAGTGACCACAGCACAAGCCACATTCACCTGAATCTTGCTAACCCCCTCATAAGCCCTCTCAGCGTGCCTCACGTTTTCCAGCAGTGCTCTGCTTTAAAGGGGTAAGTATTTCAATTGTTTAATTAATTTATTTTTTTCCTAAAAATAAAGTAGAAGCAAGACACCCTTCTGCGTCAAAAGATGTGAAGCTTTTAGAAAGGTTTAATGAAATCAACTTGTGAAATGTTGAGAAATATCACTAAACAAATGGCACTAAACAAATGCATGAGATCCTTGGTACACCTTCTCCCATTCTATGTTCTTAAAAAATATTTTCTCATGGAGAGAAAGATTGACTCGATAAATAAATGAGAGATAAAAACTGAGATATCACTTTTGTCTACATGGCAGTAAACTTCCCAACTGCTAATATTGTTTTTCCCATTGAATCAGCTACATCATTTTTTCCTGTCATTATACAGACAAGTCATTGTTATTCTATTCATTTTCTTTAAGCTCCTTCCATGAATTATTTTTCAGTTAAAAAGAACCAGTGACTGCCTTTATATAAGCAAAGACAGTCAGCATGTCAGACTGCAAAGTGAGATCATTTGAATGCATCCTGTTTCTTAAATGTCAGTACTTTTGACAGCCTTATTCTTTATGAAGACATATTAGAAGGCATAGACAACATAATTTGGGTAAGCTGCATCATCAGAAACCACAAAGCAAAGTACTAACAAAATAAAAAAAAGAGACGATCACTTTTGAAAAAAAAAACAAGACTCACAAAAACCAAGAGATGGAAAAAAACAGAGATTATCTAACCCAAATAAATGCCAAACCTGTAATCATCTGCACAATCTCCTTGGCAAAACATTTTAAAACATAAACATTTAAGCTTGACTATTCTGCTTGAACATTTCTTTTGGTGGGTACTTTGTACTTATGAGGCAGCCCTTTTCATTACTGATGACGCTAATAAGTGGGAAGTTCTTTCTAATGCTGGGCTAAAGTTTTCTTCCTTACCTGCCTATGGGGAAAATGTAAAATAAATTATTTCATTCACCCATTAAACATTTACTGAAGATATATCACTATCTTAAAAGATACACTAGGTCATTATAGAAGGAAAAGAAGGATAAATACCTGAACTTCACTACATTTAACATAGAGCTTTCAAGAAACTATGGAGTTCAGGGACAAAAATTGGAGTATGGGGCCCACCAGCAGAAGTAGCTCTAGCCGACCCCATACAAGGTATTTAGTTGAAACTCTAAAATACTATACTATAGGCATATGTTTTAAACCACAGGCCTAAATCTGATTTAGAAACATCTCAAATCCTCATTAGACTAAGGTTATTGAACATGTTTCACAGAAGAACAGACATGATTGAAAAGTTAATTAGTGAGTGAAAAGATGGGTCATAAGAAAATATTTAGAATAAAACCAGGAGGGGAAAAAAGGTGAGAAAAGTACAGAGAAGAGCAAAAGAGACATATTAGACATGGATATAATTTCTAGATAAAGAGGAGAGACAATGAAGAAGAAATAATATTTGAAAACACAGTAGCTAAGAATTTTACAAACTGACAAAAAATATCAAGTCCCAGATTCAAGAGGCAATATGAAAACCAAGAAGAAAACTCAGAAAATAGAAAACTCAGACCTAAGCATATAGTAAAACAGCTGAAAATCTAGACAGACAAAAATTTTAAAGCAGCCAGAAAAGAAAGAAATGACAGATTATCTTAAAAGGATCAATAATAAGTCTGACAGCTGAATTTTCAACAGAAACAATGAAAGTCAGAAAAGAATGAAATGATATCTTTAAAGTGCTGATACAAAATATCTGCCATTTTAGATTTATATATCCAGCAAGAATATCTTTCCGAAGTTAAGACTAAATACAGACATTTTCGTAGACAAAATGGAGAATTTGTCTTAAAATTGTATGATAATGGAAATATTAAAGGAATTTCTTGAGGCTGAAGAAAGACGATTCAAGATAGAAAGTTAGAACAGCATAGTGAATGAAGAACAATAAAAATGGTAAATGCGTGTGTAAACCTAAAAACTACTGACCACATAAAACAATAATAATGACATTATGTGGTATTTAAAAATAGATACAGCACATATGTCAGAAGTCAGGTAAATTAAGTTAAACACTTCTAAGGTCTTTGTATTTTTCAGGTAGTGATAAAAGTATTAATTTCCATGAGACACGAGTAGGTTGAGGATGTATGTCACAATCTCTATACAAGGGGTTAGCAAACTTTTTCCATAAAGGGCCAGATAGCATATATTTTAGGCTTTGCAGGCCATATAGTCTTGAAGCCATACATAATATGTAAAGTCATGGGCATGGCTATATTCCAATTAAACTTTATTTACAGAAGTAAGTAGTCAGCAGGACCTGGTTTATGACCACTATTTGCTGACTCCTGTCTAGAATAATGCTAAAGAGTCATAGAAGAAAATATTACCAACAATCTAACAGAAAGGAAAGATTGAATAATAAAAATGACTTAATTCAAAAGAAAGCAAGGAAGGAGAGAAGAAAAACATTAATAACAATTATAGGTGGGAAAAATAAAAAGTAAATAGTGAAATAATAGATTTAAACCCAAATACATGAGTAATTGCATTAAATTTGAACAGAATAAATACTACAATTTAAAAATATATGCTAGAGGGCGGCTGCCGTGGCTCACAGGCAGAGCTCTGACCTGCCGTGCTGGAGGTCTGGAGTTCGATCCCTGGTGCCTCCTGCCCATATGCAAATTAAAAAAAATATATATATATATATGCTAGAACAAGATGGGAGATTGGGCTGCTCCAGAGCTTTTTCCACCACAGAAGCTTTAAGCAATAGAGAAGAACTGGCAGTACCATCTTTTGCAAAGCTCCAGAAGAAAGTTAAAGTTTGTAGAAATGGGGCAAGTGTGTGATCAAGAAAAAGGCAACTTAATAATATTAGGATAACCTAGATGAAATGGGCAAATCTTAGAAAACACACAAACTACTTACATTGACTCAAGGAGAAATAGAAGATCTCAACAAACCAATGATTAGTAAAGAGATTGAATCAGTAATAAAAAAGGAAAGGACCAGGACCAGATGGCTCCACAGGGGAATTCTACCAAACATTCCAAGAAGACAACTCCGATTCTGTTCAAATTCTTCCAAAAAATTGTAGAGGACGGAACACTCTCTAATTAATTTTACGAGGCCAACATCATACTTATATCAAAGTCAGATAAAGATACCATAAGAAAAGAAAATCACACACAAATATCTCTTATGAATATGGATGCAGAAATTCTCAACAAAGTACTATCAACCCAAATCCAAGGGCACAGCAAAGGAATTATATACCATGATCAAGTGGGATTTATCCCTAGTATGCAACATTGGTTCAACATAAGGAAATCAATTAATGTAATAAATCATATTAACAGAATGAAAGGAAGGAATAATCATCCCAACTGATGTAGAAGAGGCATTTGACAGGTTTCAGCACCACTTCTTGATAAAAACACTTAGAACACTAGGAAGAAGGAAACTTCCTCAACATGATAAAAGGCATATATGAAAAGCCCACAGCTAACATCATACTTAATGGTGAAAGACTGAAAGCTTTCCTCTAAATCAGGAATAAGACAAATATGTCCACTCTACCACTGTTATTAAACATTATGCTGGAAGTTCCTGCCAAAGCAATTAGGCAAGAAAAAGTAATAAAAGGCATCCAAATTGGAAAAGAAGAAGTCAAACTTTCCCTACTTGCATATGACATGATCTTAGATAGAGAAAATCCTGAAAAGTCTATCAGAGCTAATAAATGAATTCAGCAAAGTGGCAAGGTAGAAAATCAACACCCCCAAATCAGTAGTGTTTATATACACAAGCAATGAACAATCAGAACAAGAAATCAATGAAAGAATTCCATTCATAGAATCAACTAAAAGAATCAAATATCTAGGAATAAATCTTGATGTAAAAGACTTGTACACAGAAACCTACAAAACATTGCTAAAAGAAATCAAAGAAGACCTAAATAAATGGAAAGACATTCGTATTCATGGATAAGAAAACTAAATATCATTAAGCTGTCAATGACACCCAAAGCAACTTACAGATTCAATGCAATAACAATCAAAATTCCAATGATGTTCTTTGCAGAAATGGAAAAGCCAATCATTAAATTTATATGAAAAGGTAAGGGGTCCCCAGCAGCTAAAGCCATCTTGCAAAAGAAACATGAAGTTGGAGGACTCTCACTTCCAATCCTTAAAACTTACTACAAAGCCACAGTAATCAAACCAGCATGATACTAGCACAAGGACAGACATACAGACCGATAGAATGGAATTGAGGGCTCAGAAAATCAACCCTCACTTTTACAGCTAACTGATTTTTGAAAAGGGAGAAAAGACCACTCAATTAGGATAGAATAGTCTCTTCAACAAATTGTACTGGGAAAACTGGATCTCCACTTGTAAAAACAAAGAGGAGAACCCCATCTCGTACCTTATACAAAAATAAACTCAAAATGGATCAAAGATGTAAATGTGAGAATCAGAACTAACAAACACCTACAAGAAAACATAGGCGAGCATCTTCAGGACTTTGTATTAGGCAAAGTTTTCTTAGACTTTACACCCAAAGCACAAGCAACAAAAGAAAACAATAAATGGAACCTCATGAAAACTAAACATTTGTGTATCAAAGGACTTTATCATTAAAATAAAATGACAACTTATACAATGGGAAAAAATATTTGAAAACCATGTAGCTGATAAAGGTTTTACATCCAGAATACATAAAGAAATCTTTCAACTTAACAACAAAAGACGAACAACCCAATTTAAAAATGGACAAAAGACTTGAACAGACATCTCTCCAAAAGAAGATATGCAAATGGCCAGAAAGCACATGAAAAGATGCACAACATCATTAGCCACTAGGGAAATGCAAATCAAAACCACAATGAGATATCATTTCACATACATTAGAATGGCCGCTATTAAAAAATTGGAAAATAATGAGTGTCGGAGAGGATGTGGAGAAATAGGAAAATATTCGTTTGTGGCAAAATAAAATGGTGCAGCTCCTCTGGAAGACAGTTTGATGGTTTTCAGAAAGTTAAGTGTAGAACTACCATGTGACCTAGCAATCCTCTACTAGGTATATACCTAAAAGAACTGAAAGCAGGGAGTAGAACAGACATTTCCACACCAATGTTCATAGCAGTGGTAGTCACAATTGCCAAAAGATAGAGGCAACCCATGTGTCCATCAACCAACTGGATAGACAGAATGTAGTATATACTTACATTCAACTGTTAAAAAGAAATGAAGCCCCGATACAAGTGCTAATGGGTATGAACCCCAAAGACATCATGTTCAGTGAACTAAGCCATTTATTTGTCCAAAAGGACAAATATTGGATGATCGCACTTATTTGAAACAACTAGAATAAGCAAACTCATAAAGTCAGAATCTAGAATATAGTTTACCAGGGGATGGAGTGGGGACAGGAATGAGAAGTTCAGGCTTAAAATGTACAGTATTCCTATTTAGAATGATGGAAATGTTTAGGGTATGGATGGTGGTGATGGTAACACAGCATAATGAAAATAATTAACAACACTGAAACATATATCTGACTGAATGCGTATAAAAGGTAACAATAATAAGTTTTTAAAAAATTCATGGCAATACACTAAACAAAGTGTACCCTAAGCTAAACCGTCAACTCTAACTAATAGCACAATTACAAAAATGTGCTAGCATTAATTAAAACAAATGCTCCACAGCAATGCAGGGTGTTAATAATAGGCTGGTAGATGGAAACCCTCTATTTTATGCATGATAATTCTGTAAGCCTACAACTTCTCCAATTAAAAAAAGTTGAAAGAAACACAGTAGGTTCTCTTGGTGCCCTGGCTAGCCCCTTCTCTACCCCTCGTCACCATGGCACAGAGCCAGCCAATGCTTCCCATGTGGTCCTTGATCCAGATTCTGAAGGGAGCAGAGTAGTCCTCCCATACACACTGGAAGCATGTATGTTTACTTGGGGTGGGTGGGATGGGGCGCTTGGTCTGGGAATCGAATCCAGGTCTCCTGCATGGAAGGCGAGCATTCTACCATGGAACCATCCGTGCACCCTGGAAGCATATATGTCTATGCCAAACTGTCTAGTGGGTATCCTCCTTCTTAGGGTATACATGGAAGTATTATGTGGTCAAGGAACATGAGGTATAAATCCTATTCTCACAGGTTTACCAAATAAATAGACCGACAGAAAGACAGGTTAATGATAGAATGATACGACAAATGCAGAAAAACATTAAAAGTTTGTCATTCTGGGTGTCTGGGTGGAGGATATATTGGAATTCTTTGCATGGGGGTTGTATCTGTTTTTTGAAACTGTTCCTATAAATTTATAATTACTTTAAAATAAAAGTTAAAACAATAGAGTGGATTAAAAACAAAGCCCAACTATTTTCTAATTATAAGAGATTATCTTAAATTGGGTTCTCCTTGAAAGCAAAACCTGCTTGCCTGCAGGTAGTTTATTTGAGAAAGAATCCAGGAAGCAAAACAAAGATCCCAGGACAGCAGAAAATGAAGGATGGAAATGCCAGTGCATGGGTGCAGGATCAAGTTAGGCAATACTTTGGGAGACTGGGACTCCATGCTGCTAGGCTTTCTGAGGCTATGTATGAGGATTCTTTCCCCATTGGATCCTATCCCTGTTGGTCAAGATCTGCCCCTTGACATGTTAATTCCCTCCTACATTCCCACTGCACATGTTTGGCCCTCTGGGCAGAAAGCCAGACATACAAAGTAAGGAACTGTACATTACTTTAGCACAAAGCTAGATGCAGCAGCAACGACAAGAGAAAAGTTGGGCTGAGATAGTATGAGATGGGGGAAAAGATGTGTTGAGATAGAGGCACACTTTATATATGAGTACAAAAAGGCTGAAAGCAAAAGGAAGGAGAAAATACTACAAAAATATTAACCAATTAAAAGTTAATAAAGCAATGCAAATATTAGACAAAAATAGAGTTTAGGGCAAGAAGTGTTACTAGAGGTAAAGAGTGCCATTTCATAGTGATAGAAGGTTTAATTATCCAGGACATAATAACAGTTAATTGACATGACCAAATAACACAGGCCCAAATTATACAAAATAAAACTTGAATAGAACTAAATGAAGAAAGACAAAAATCCACAATCATAGTTGGAGATTTTAATATAGCTTTCTGAATAAATTATAGAATGAGTAGTAATAAAATCAGTAAGGATATAGAAGATTTGAACACAATTAACAAATTGATTTATATTTATATCCTTGCACCCATGTAGTTAAAAACTTTTTTAAAGCACACAAAGAATATTTATAAAAGTTAACCATATTCTGAACGTAAGGAAATATCAACAAATTTCAAATTATTGAAATCTTACAGAGTATTGTCATGTATTGTCAGTGAATACAGTGGAAATAAACTCTGTAAAAATAATTTTAAAATAACCAAAAAATTGCCATGTTTGGAAATTAAGCAATACAATTCAATATAATTCATGGGACAAAAAGCAAATTACAACAAAAATGAAAATATTTTTAAGTGAACACTAATAAAATTATGACATTCTAGAACATGTGGGATGAAGCTAAATCTGTAGTTACAGTAACATTTATTGCCTTAAATGCATATATTAGGGACAGAAAAGAGGTAGGTTGAAATCAGTGACAAAACCTCCATTTCAAAATGGTAGAAAAAGAAAAAAATTAAATGTAAAGAAAATAAAAAGAAGGAAAAATAAAGATAAGAGGAGAAATTTTTAAAATGTAAAATTAACGTACTATACCTAAGGTTTGTTTTTTTTTTTTGAAAAGACTAACAAAATTGATAATCCCTGGTGATACTAATCAAGAAAAAAAGAGAAAAGGCACAAATAGCAAATATTGAGAATAAAAAGTGTGTATCCCTAAAGAGCCTAAAGAAATTAAGATAATTAAAAAGGATATGAAGAACAACTTCATGAAAATTATTTAGAGAATTGATATGAAATAGACAGATTTCTAGCAAACACAACTCCCAAAAACTGACTAAAGAATGAACAGAAAATTATAATGGTCCTATAGTTCTGAAAGACATTAAATCTAGAATTAAAAACTCTCACATACAAAAAAGTTCCAGACCCAGAAGGCCTCACAGGTGAATTGCACCAAACACCAACCTAACAGAAAACTTTCCATAAAATATAAAAAAGGAGAACTGCCCAATTCATTTATGAGGTCAGCATAATCTAGAAACCAAAGTCTGACAAAGACATTAGAAGAAAGAAAAATTATAGATCAACTCCACCCCAAAAACAGATGCAATAATTCTAAAAAGGTAGTAGCAAATGAGAGAGGTGCAAGGGCAGTTCAGCGGTAGAATTCTCGCCTGACATGGAGGAGACCTAGGTTTGATTCCCAACCCATATACTTCCCCGCAAAAAAAAAAAAAAAAAAAAAAAAAAAAAAAAAAAAAAAAAAAAAAAAAAAAAAAAAAAAAAAAAAAAAAAAAAAAAAAAAAAAAAAAAATCAATAAGAAAAAGAGAAATCCAGTAGAAAGATTGGCAAGAGACTTGAACAAACATTGTTACAAAAGAGTCTATTCATATGAATAATAAACTGAAAAGATCCAAACATTATTAAGAATTCAGGGACTACAAATTGAAACTACATACCCACTAGATTGCTAAAATTAAAAAGATCAATAATACCAAATGTTAATAAGGATGTATAGCAAGCGGAACAACAAGTTTGTGTTAATTCACTGAGCCGTACACTCAGAATCTGTGTTTAGGCATCAAGGACTAACAATGAGCAGAAAGAAGGTCTTCATCCTTGTCCTGTTGGATCTTATTGCCAACTGGAGGAGACAAACTTTAATGAAAGACTCTCACATATCAACATAAAACTGTAAGTGTGGTAAGTGCCTCAAGAGGAAGGTGGAATACTCGATAGAATGAGAACATTTAAGACGGGGATCCAATCTTATCAGGAAGTTAAGAGAAAGTCCAAATGATGAATTGAACTGAGAGCTGAAGAATGAGGAAGAATTAACTAGGGAACCAAGGGGAAGGAAGAATGATCCTTCAAAAAGAACAAATACATAGAAAAGGGTAGGCATGGGGGCCTGAGGGGTATACGTCCATATTTTACTTGAAGTACACATCTCACAAGTTGAGAATCTTTTAGATGTCATCTTTCTAGAGAAGAAATCATCTAAACAGGTAGGTGATTTTTGTCCAAGACAGAGAAAGTAATTAATGTCTTGAGGGGAGATTTCTCCAAATTAAGTTTGAAGTTTACAGCTAGAAGATTCTAGACTCTAGAACAGAATAACTTGGTTTCTGGCAAATAAGAAGTTCTACCATCTGTTTTCTTCATCTGGCTTCTTTTTCTGATTAATGTGTATGTGTTTTGCAATCATATTGGCTGGGTTACCAGCTCTATGAGCTGATCTATTAAGTCCCATAGGTTTATTAAAAAAGGACAAAAAGCAGGAGAATACTGATCTCTCAGGAAAGTAAGTTCATGGCTCCTTTCCCATGTTCTCTTCACTTCTGAGGATAAAAAGTGATACAGATGGTCAAAGCAAAGGTTTTTCACAGAAGATTAATACTAAGAACAGGCGCTGTCTGTCTTAACTGGGAAACTCTATTTTATTTCAAAGACACTGGAGAAGTACATCCATCTTTCTTTCTCTTTGCTGCTCAGCTCTTTGGTTTTCAACTTGCTTTCTTCTATACAGCTAGTGAGATCTTCTGGACTTAGTTCTCAGAAGTCTGTTTCAGGCGGCTCTAAACTTTAACACAATACAGGTTCTCTGTCTCTAGTTCCTGCTTTTCTTCCATTCATGTTCTCTGGATGACCTTCCCATAACAACAGTGGGGCAATCTAAGTTTCAGGTTGGATGAGAGTTGGAGGAGACCGCCTGGCCCGCTGTGCTACTAGGTTTCTGGCTGCCTCTAGCCCAGATGAAAGGAATTCCATGCAGCCCAGATAGTACTCTTGGGTTCGCACTGGTTTTGGAGTCAAAGTTTCAATAAAGAATGGTTTTCCACTGCCCATTGCTGTCCTTGCAAGTAACTGACTTAGGGATCTTGTTGGGAGAGTTGGTAGACTGAGGGTAGGATTTGTCATTTCCCAAATATCATTTTAATCCCTCATGTTTCCAATAATCCAAACTGGGTACTAAACCTTGAGAATTGAAAGGGAAAGAGGACATTTCCCTCGACCTGAAGGAGCACAAGGTTTAGTAGCTGTGATGAAAAGATAATTATAATACAGTATGATATGCACAATAATTTTTTAAAATATAGGAGTAAAGAGGATGGCCGCTTCTATATGACAGTCCTTAAAATACATGAAGTCAGTTAATATATTCTCCCTAAATCTTCTTTTCTTCAGGACAAATACCATCTTCCTTCCCATTATTGATACAATTATATATAATTACATGAATAAATTGAAATCTGTTCCACTGAGGCAAACTCTGATATTGACATGAAAGAGATTCTTCATAGACATGTTACTGAAAGGGTAGTCTTTGCCTAGTGTAAATTCAGGAGCCTCCTTCCATCCCACTGAATCAAATTCTCAAGCTAGCAACCAGGGAACTATGCTTTAATGAGCTTTTCAGGTGATTCTGATGGTCATGACAGTTTGAGAACTTCTGCTTTGTAGTGTAAGAGACCATGTGTGTATATAGAAATAAAGCTGTCAACAGGATCCCACTCCTCAAAATTAAACACTTTAGTGCACTGAAGAACTTTGTCAAGAAAGTAAAGAGACAGCCTACACAATGGGAGACAATACTTGGAAACGATATATCAGATAAACGTCTAGTATCCAGAATATATAAAGATTTTGTTCAACTCAACAACAAAAAGACAGACAACCCAATTACAAAATGGACAAAAGACATGAACAGACACTTCTCAGAAGAGGAAATACAAATGGTCAAAAGGCACGTGAAAAGATGCTCAATTTCCCTGGCTTTTAGGGAAATGCAAATCAAAACCACAATGAGATATCATCTCACACCCACCAGAATGGCCATTATCAATAAAACAGAAAATGACAAGTGCTGCAGAGGATGTGGAGAAAGAGGCACGCTATCCACTGTTGGTGGGAATGTCAAATGGTACAACTGCTGTGGCAGGCAGTTTGGCAGTTCCTCAGGAAGCTAAGCATGGACTTGCCATATGACCCGGGAATACCATTGCTAGGTATCTACTCAGAAGACATGAGGGCAAGGACACAAATGAACATTTGCACACCAATGTTTGTAGCAGCATTATTTACAATTGCCAAGAGATGTAAACAGCCTAAATGTCCATCAACAGGCGAATGGCTAAGCAAGCTGTGGTATATACATAGGATGGAATATTATGCAGCTGTAAGACAGAATAAAGTTATGAAGTATGTAACAACATGGACGGACCTTAAGGACATTATGCTGAGTAAGATTAGCCAGAAACAAAAGGACAAATACTGTATGGTCTCACTGATATGAACTTACATTAGTGAATGAACTTGGAAAATTTCTGTTGGTAACAGAGACCATCAGGAGATAGAGTAAGGTAGATATTGGGTAATTGGAGCTGAATGGACACAGATTGTACAACAGGACTGATTGCAAAAATTCAGAAATGGATAGCACAATGCTACCTAACTGTAATACAATAATGTTAGAACACTGAACGAGACTGAATGTGAGAATAAATGTACAAATTTTAAAAAGTTTTTGCATGAGGAAGAACAAAGGAATGTCAACACTGCAGAGTGTTGAAAATAGACGGTAATTAACATTTTAAAACTTTAACTTATGTGTGAGACTAAAGCAAGAAATGTTTATTTGGTACAAAATTTATATTTTGACTAGTGTATTTCCTAAAATAACTTATGTGGACAGCTTAATAGAACACTAAAGTACATGGAACCTTGAATAGGGCATGAGATTTTGTAGGTTTGTCCAGAGTGATGCCCCAATAAAAACCAGAGTGATTTGAACAGTGAATAAAAATGTATTTGCAAAGGCCCCTGGGGGGAATGGTGAGAAAGGGGGAAAATTCAACTTTGCTATGTGGAGAATTCTTGATATTCTCACAAGCAGTGGGGACAACCAAAGCAATAGGCTGAGCCTCCAATCTTGGGGGTTGAGGGTTGTTCATATGAAACTTAACCCCACAAAGGATACTTAAAATTAGGCCTACTTAAAATTAGGCCTAAGAGTCACCCCCAAGAGAACCTCTTTTATTGCTCAGATGTGGCCTCTCTATCTCAGCCAACACGACAGGCAAACTCACTGCCCTCCCTCTCTCTATGTGGGACATGACTCCCAGGGGTGTGGACCTTCCTGGCAATGTGGGACAGAAATCCTAGGTTGAGCTGGGACTCAGCATCAAGGACTTGAGAAAACCTTCTCAACTGAAATGTAGAAGAGCAAAATGAGACAAAATAAAGTGTCAATGGCTGAGAGATTCCAGAGTCAAGAGGTTATTCTGGAAGTTATTCTTAAGCATAATATAGATATCACCTTTTTAGTTAAGGTGTAATGGAGAGGCTGGAGGGAACTGCCTGAGAATGCAGAGCTGTGTTTCAGTAGCCATGTTTCTTGAAGATGAATGTATAATGATATAGCTTTCGCAATGTGACTGTGTGATTGTGAAAACCTTGTGTCTGATGCCCCTTTTATCTACCTTACTGACAGATGAGTAAAACATATGGATTTTAAATAAATAAATAATAAGGGAACAAATGTTAAAATAAATTTAGTAGATTGAAATGCTAGTGATCAATGAAAGGGAGGGGTGGGGCATGGTATTTATGAATGTTTTTGTTTTCTTTTTATTTCTTTTTCTGAATTGATGCAAATATTCTAAGAAATGATCACAATGATGAATATATAACTATGTGATGATATTGCGAGTAAGAATGGAATGATCATATGGTAGGAATGTTTGTGTTTGTATGTTGGTATGTTTAATAAATAAAAGAAAAAAATAAAGTGAAGTTGTAGGAGCTTCAAAAGTAAAATAACAACAACAATAAAAATCTAAAGTGAATCAATATGAGTAAGTTAAAAAGTGAAAGAAACTGTTTCGTTCCACTTAATAAGAGCACCAGTATGTAGAAGTCTTATTTTTATACTTTGGCATTTCTTGTTTAAAAACTGCCTTTTTTCAGAACATCAACTAGTCCCATCCCCCATCACATATTATTGACAGCCCCTTCCAACCTGAAAAAGTTAGACTGGGCATAGCCCAAATACCTCTAAAGAGTGGGAGAAAGATCAAAGTTGATGGTGGAGTTATATAGAGAAGGTCAGGTTTAACAAATGAGTATGAGCGCTGCATCATTATACTGATATTTCTTTTAGTCTCCAGTACCTTAGAGCAACTAGAAATAAAAACCTAAAATTGTGGAATTGTAACTCATACCAAACTCTGAAGTCTGTTGTACAACTAATTGTTGTGATGTACTTTGAAATCTTTTGCTTTTATGTATAGATGTTATTTAATGAGAAGGAGGAGTATAACAGAGAAGATAAGATTTAACAAATGAGTATGACTGCTGAATCATTATATTGATATTTCTGTTGGTCTCCAGTGTCTTGTATCAGCTTTAAAATCTGTTCTATAACTACTTGTTAAAATGTACTTGAAAATTTATTGCTTTTTTGTATATTTGCTATATTTCACAATAAAAAATAAAGTTAAAAAGAAGCTGCCTTTTATGCATTTCCATGACTCTGTGGTAATATCTTACAGTCCAAAATGAATATTGTTCTTACTACTTTAGTTAAGTAGGTAAGTAGTTAACTAGGTTTCTCTGTCCCTTTCACAATTTGTTACAAGTCAAATTAATTCTATTTGATGAACTGTGCATATCACCAATGGTTTCAAAAAGATGTCACTAAAATTAAAGAAAAGTACATTTCTGTGGTTTGGCTGAGGTACATTAAAGCTGCCAAGATAGTAGGTGTTTAATGAAGAGTAAAAGATTAAATTTTATTTAATGTGTACCAAGTTGACCAGAAGGAAAATGAATGCTCTGATGCCCTTTTTTACCCATGATATCTTTTTACACAATTTGATGATTTTGGTATTTCATTCATTCATTTGTTTATTCATCTGGTATTTATTAAACTCCAAGTATAAACCAGAAGCTCTGGAGACTCTGGAGAAGTAGACTGAGACTAGATGCCTAGTACTGTAATGCATGCAAAGCAACTAGGGTTTTACTTTGTGAATATGGGAGTAAGATGTTCCATTTTGTGTTTTACAGGTACAGCCTGTGGGGGTACAGGGGGCAGATTCTGAAACCGTGGACAGGAAAAACTGGTTTGTGGAGATATTCTCTGTTCTTACAGTCTTCTCTTCTGAGCTTGTTTAACTGCAGGTCATATAACCTGAGCATGTGCAGAAAACACTGACTCTTGACCTTTAGAGGATCTTTGAGACACCAGGAACAGAAGTCACCCTCCTCGGAACCAAGATTTTGAGAACAGGGAGACATCAGAATCAGATCAAATGCAAGAGGTCCTTTAATAAGACCAGTGTAAAATCCACTCTACCACATAAAGACAGCTCTATAATTAGTCAATTGGACTATGTCAAGTCAAACCTCCCCACTTCTGTCCCCAAAATCACCTCCCATTCCCATAAAGTCTCCCTTAACTCTCAGATATAAAGTCTCCCTTAACTCTCAGATTGGGGAGACAGATTTGAGCCTAGCCTCCTAGCTCCATGATAGTCAACCTTGCATTAAAGCCCTTTCTTTTGTCAAAATCCCGATGCCATACTATGAGCCTCTGTGCCATCAGGCATTGAACCCTTGCTGGGTAATAGTTGGGCAGGGAGAGCCCAGGTAAGAAGGTTATCCAGAAGAACTAATGAGATTGAACAGTCTACAATGATGTGCTTTTTGAGGGCAGAGGTCAAATAAAATATGATGTAAAACATGGTCTTTACACCTAAAATTGTCTTTATAGATGTGCTTGATTTGAACAATTTAGGAAATAGAGAGAACTATTAATGCCATCCTTAGGTAAATAGCACCTTTAGTAAAAACAAAATGACTTTCTGAATTTGGAAGGGAAAAAGAAATGAGGGCAAATGGCTAGAGTCCAAAACTACATCTGCTGTTTCTACATCTGAGAGATGAGTAATGCTTGACTGGCTCAAAGTGGCCAGTTTATGCCTATTCATTACCAGTGCATGGGATTCATATCGATTAGAACATAGAAAACAGTATCTATTAGGAAGTGGTCAGAGAATTTGATGATGATGGTGGATGATGTTGCCAGACCCAGCCAAGGGAATCATTGTAGGGACAGATGCTAAAGAAAAGGAAATCTTCATCATAGTTCTCATGTTCACCTTTTGACCAAGTTCTATACCAGTCCTTCTCTGTACCTAGCCTCCTTTCAAACACTTAACATTTAAATCTATGATATTGACAATAGGAATAATTATTCATGAGATTCTACCATTGGTATACGGGCGCCTACCTGACATATTGTTGACTATGTTCAAAAATTTGTTTAAGCAAAGAAGATCAAGTAGGATTCTT